>JAQBSW010008651.1:0-32995 GCA_029291075.1 Eudiplozoon nipponicum
TTCATCGATATCAGTTATCACATTTCATGGTAAGCATGACATCATTCATTTCAATATATTACAGTTAAATACTGTTTGTTGCGAAGAACTAATATATATGCAAGTATGTATTAGGTTTTGCGAACCTAGTAACAAATTAGTTCAGTTGTGACCAGAAGGATAAGCCAAAGGCAGCATGAACGGAAAGTATAATCTCATGCACATTCGTTTCGTGCTTACTGTGCATGAGATTATACTTTCCGTTCATGCTGCCTTTGGTTTATCCTTCTGGTCACAACTGAACTAATTTGTTACTAGGTTCGCAAAACCTAATACATACTTGCATATATATTAGTTCTTCGCAACAAACAGTATTTAGCTGTAATATATTGAATTGAATGATGTCATGCTTACCGCGAAATGTGATAACTGATATCGATGAAGGCCAGAGTGTATGGTTTAACTGGAGTAACAGGTGTTCGGAAATTGTTGTAATTCTCAATTTGGGTGAACTTTAGCATAAATTTATATCCATCAGGATGGTATCATGTACCGACTCGGAAACCATAGTGTTAGTATCCGGTACTCGTCGATTTCAAAAAAGGTATCAGTTACTAACACAATAGCCATAGTGTTAGTATCCTTTACAGACTCGCTATATATATTATATAGTGTAAGTTAGCATTGAAGTCGAATTGTCGTTGACTTTAGATTATGTTAGCTTCACTATTACAGGTTTACACATTCGTCTAGGAGATTGTACCGTCCTATTGTTCCACATTCTTCTACCAAATATATAGTGGTTAAAGGGCGTAATACCGGCTCCTACTGATGAGTCGCCAGTAAGCACGAAACGAATGTGCAAGAGGTTATACTTTCCGTTCATGCTGCCTTTGGTTTATCCTTCTGGTCACAGCTGAACTAATTTGTTACCAGCTTTGCAAAACCTAATACATACTTGCATATATATTAGCTCTTCGCAACAAACAGTATTTAACTGTAATATATTGAATTGAATTATGTCATGCTTACCGCGAAATGTGATAACTGATATCGATGAAGGCCAGAGTGTTTGGTTTAACTTAAGTAACAGGTGTTCGGAAATTGTTGTAATTCTTAATTTGGGTGAACTTTAGCATAAATTTATATCCATCAGGATGGTATCATGTACCGACTCGGAAACCATAGTGATAGTATCCGGTACTCGTCGATTTTAAAAAAGGTATCAGTTACTAACACAATAGCCATAGTGTTAATATCCTTTAGAGACTCAGGATATATATTATATAGTGTAAGTTAGCATTGAAGTCGCATTGTCGTTGACTTTAGGTTATGTTAGCTTCACTATTACATGTTTACACATTCATCTAGGAGATTTTACCGTCCTATTATTCCACATTCTTCTACCAAATATATAGTGGTTAAAAGGCGTAATACCGGCTCCTACTGATGAGTCGCCAGTAAGCACGAAACGAATGTGCATGAGATTATACTATCCGTTCATGCCGCCTTTGGTTTATCCTTCTGGTCACAACTGAACTAATTTGTTACTAGGTTCGCAAAACCTAATACATACTTAAATAATCTCGAAGGAAATATACGTGAACAACAGATAAATCAAATTACCTGTTCCAGAACGTCCCTTCTATGTGTGCTTCAATAACAAAATGTTAGACAGTTTTAGCAGAAATATATTGTGTAAGTTTATCCATTTTTTTATAAAAAAAATGTGAAATTTGCAGCAGACCAAAAGATGATACAACCAGTCGAGCAACGTGACACTCGGAAACTGAAAATGGCGCACAATTCAAAGTCAAATATTTAAACAAAGAATGTTCTGGGAAATAAAAGAAAAAAATTCTTTTTAAATAAAATTCGTTACAATCAGCTATGGTGGTTTAAATTTATCAGTTAATGTTACTTTATATTTGGCGGAGGATTTATCTTCCTCCACAGGATCTAGCCACATACGAAGCCTTATGGATAAGCAAATTGAAGCCGGAATTATTCAAACAGAAGAAGCACGTACAAGTATTGAGCTTGAACTGGATGTCACGCACGCAATTTGATTGGTTTCAGTTTTCACACTCTCTCTCTGTTCACATATTTTTATCTTGTTTTGCTTTCCAATTTATATATAAAGATATGTTCATTAGTAGATATTTGAGAAGACAATGCGAAAGAAATGTTTCTTATATCTGATAAAATTTCTTTTTATTTTTGCATACAGGAAGGGTACAATCTATCATTATTATTTTTATTATTATTATTATTATTATTAATAATAATAATAATAATACTCCTACGTTTTAGAGTCCAGCTTTTACAAGCGCAGTTAACTGCAAAACGCCCCGGCTTGAATTAAATGCCGTACGTCGTCACAATGTCAGTTAGGTGCCAAGATGGCTGAGATTAGTACTGTTTTGGGGCTCTTATAATGGCCGCTTTTGCGTTCTCAGGAAAATGCTGAGAAAGTTATTTGGTGTTGCAGTGTCTAGAAATACTCCTAGGCACTTAAGACCAGCTCTGGTTGATTGGCTCTTGTTCCTTCTGTTGTGGCGTTGATATCAGCGGCGAGAGACTGTGTGAAGGCTGAGTATTGTATCGATGAAGATCTGCGACAACACCGTGGTAACGGGCACACGTGATGGTTCAATAAGTAGATATTGCTCCGTCTTACTAGTTGTGCAGCAACAAGATTACCGTAACTAAAAATTACTCTGCATATAAAGCATGTCCAGAAGCCAGCGTAGGTGAAAAGTTAGTATGACAGGAAACAGCACGCACACATAGCGGAGAGCAGAAGGCAAACGTGAAAACTGCCTGGCATGATAAATTCACCGTGCTTATATAACGTGAAATTGAAAGCTCGCACGTTATTGGTTAACGGCAAATTTTGCTTGTTTTAATTGGTGCCGCGTAAATTGAATTTGAATTTCATTTACGCAATATGTCGGCGAATTGTTCTTGAGCCGTTACACAACTACTATTTCAATGTCTTTCTGCCGAAGCTGTATAACAAATGTTTCGGCCAAGACCTTTCACTTTTGTTAGTGGTATACCCGAAAATCACGATTAATAATAATATTATGAATTTGTTAACGATAAAGCTGAGAGAAGTTGTGAAAAAGAAGCGCTTTCATTAACGTCGTGTTAGTTCTTCCTTAGGAGATATATATTATAGAATAGATTAGAATAGAATAGAATATCTTTATTTGGATTCAAACCACACATGTTCCATCAAATAATAAAATTGGAAAATGTACAATATAAAAAAGTTATCACATCACATAAAAATGTGCAATTAGTCTCATGTAGATAAGTAAATCTCACTAGTTGTACTGTACAATATATCAATATCAGAATGTTCGGCTGTAAGGAATAATAGATTCATCATCAAAATAGGAAAAATTATGGTATAATTCGAATGTAACATTATGCAACAAAAATGACAACCATGACTAGCAATGGATTGTATGTATTGTTGACTAACATGATGATATAATGTATAACATTTCAATTTTAATAATACAAAACTTGGAAATAAAAATCTCAAGAAATTCTGTTTCCGATAACAAATATCCTTGTCTTTTATTCAACCATAAGAAAGTATTATCATAATCAAAATAAAAAATATCAGCAGGATTGTAGACTTTTTCTAGTTCAGTAGATAAAAATTTAAAAGACATCTTAGATGGAGGCGTTTGTCTAAGCCCTTTTGGCAATTGATTATAAATTTTGTAGATTTTCGAAAAAGAGAATAACTTGCTCGCTACATTCCCCACCAAAGGAGGAGATATTGCCAAATGTCCAGATCTAGTTCCAACTTCATGACTCTTTCTTTTTGGATTCATATAGGCACCAGTCCACTGCTTCTAATAGAAAATTTTTATGCAATAGCACTTTCTCCGAAATCATAAATTTTGCAGTGATACAAACTGTAATTTAG
Source organism: Eudiplozoon nipponicum (assembly GCA_029291075.1). Taxonomy (NCBI): domain Eukaryota; kingdom Metazoa; phylum Platyhelminthes; class Monogenea; order Mazocraeidea; family Diplozoidae; genus Eudiplozoon; species Eudiplozoon nipponicum. Next base: position 3,929 of record JAQBSW010008651.1, read on the forward strand.
TGGCATATATAGTGAAGGAGATAGGACTAATTTGTTTCAGAACTTTTCTTTGTACAGCTTCTATCTTATTGGACAAACCCTTTTTTAATGGATTCCAAGTAGCGGCAGCATATTCTAGTATCGGTCTAATCCATATTATATACATTTTAAGTTTTATGTCATTCGATAAGATATTTTGATTTATTAGTGCCCATCTTTTCTTGGCACTGCCTACTATCCTTTCAATATGTCTCTCAACAGAAGCTGTACATTGAATAGTTATGCCTAAATCCTTTATTTCTTGCATAAGTTTAATCTCAAACACATAATTAATCACAGCATCATGAAAATAAACATAATTAAAGTCTGTTCTGTTACCTATTTTTAAAGCTCTCGTCTTTTTATTGTTTATTCTGAGCCCTAGTGTAATCAAATATCTACAGAAATCATACAAATCTAATGTCACATTATTTTTGGAGAATTCGACATTTTTTGGATCAATTGGAAAGATTATTTTTAAATCATCAACGAATTTGCAAACTCGACCGTTAAGGATCTTAGTTTCCAAATGTGCAAATACGATTTTAAATAAAATTGGCCCCAAACTTGATCCCTGTGGAACTCCACTCGTTACTCGTTTCGATTTTGATATCAAATCGTTTACTTGAATACTCATTCTTCGATTATATAAATAGTATTTAAGTAATCTAAAAATATTCGGATCAATATTCAATAAACTAATCGCATTCAAAATAGCATCAAAAGATATAGAGTCAAAAGCTTTTGAGATATCTATAAATACAATTAATGCATCTAACTTATTCTCATCTAATGTAATTACATGTTTCCACATAGAAAGCATATTAGTAGTTGTCGATCTATCTTTCGTAAAGCCATGTTGACATATCAAAATCAGCCGGCAACATACGTTCTAAATGATCTAGTATCAATCGTTCTATTATCTTCAAAATCGAAGGGATAATAGAGATTAATCTATAATCACTGGCGCACGTTGGCTTACTTACTTTTGGCAACGGCTTAGCTACTAACGTCAGTATATCGATTGGTAATTTCCCATTAATCAAAATTCTATTTATAAAGTTGCAGAGCACATTCATAAAAGTTAAGGGTAATTGAAGCAGGTTATCAATCGAAATACGAAGGTGATCTTTTTGTTCTTCTGATTTTATTTTTAACATTAGTTTTATCAATTCATCACTGTCAATAACAATCCTGGTTCCTGGTCTTTCGAAGGATCAGGTAGTTCCATGAAATTTCTTTCGTTCTGTGGATTACATAACAATTTGCCAAATACTTCATCCAATTCACAGAGAAATTCATACTCAGTTTTATCCACATGTAACATAAGCTTCAACTTTTCCTTATATTTACTGTAATCTGTGGGGAGTTTGTATCCTAGTCTAGGATTATTCTTCATTTTGGCCAAAATAATTCGTTCTGACCTTTGACGGATTATCATCAGTGATGAATTATTTCTTCATCAATCAAATCTAACCTCATTTGTTTAATACTATTGATAAGACTACACTTCATTATATTATCTCGTTTAATTCTTAGTTTACATAATCTCCTTTTGATTCGTTTCGGTATACGTAGATGCCTGAAATATAACAGATAATAACGATAAAACAGAAAAAAACAAATTCGTTAGTGTTCATGATATAAAAAACTTTCATCATCAATCAGTATGCTTAACTCTATAAAAAGATTCCAGTTGATTCTGGAGCATTGCACATGTGCATTTTCAAAATTAAGTTTCTGTGTTTTGATACACAAGATATTCCATTGTAAAATAATTTGTTTGTGATCCAATTCTTTGAAATAGTTTACAACATCATAACTGTGTGATTTCACCGTTTCAATTTCTAAGTATACATGATCTAAGCATTGCGAACCTCTAGTTGATTCATTTATAATCTGCTTAAGATCATGATAAGAAAAAAAATTGATTATTTCACAGTCATGTAAATTATTAAAATCACCTACCACCACATTATAGACATGACAGTCAAAAATAGATTGAAAGGAATTGTAAAATGTTTGATCGTCATATAAAGTAGCATACGGCGGTCTGTAAACCGCGGTTAAGATCAGATTATCGATTTGTATAGTTAAAAAATTAATAATAGTATTATCTTGACTAGTATGTAAAATTTTCGCATTCAATACAGATTTACTATAAATGAGTACTCCTCCACCTCTTTTATCCAGCAATCTGTTTTTCTTAATAAAGAATAGTGAGGAATATCAAATACGTGGTTTTCAATATCCATGTTAAGCCAAGTTTCAGATAATATTATAAAATCAAAATCGTTACTTATTATAAAATTACACAGCAAAATTTTTTTGTTCTTAACACTTCGAAAGTTGGCATAAAATAAAGTAAATGTAGAAGACGACTTATCTAAACAGTTATCGACTTTTACTGGTTCAGAGTTGTTGGTTTCTTTATTGTTCGTTTCCCGGGTTTTGAGGCTATACGTCTCCTCCCCCCGCTGTCCACAACATTTAGTAATAATACATCGTTTTATGTTATTGTATCTTCTTTCGATAAATTTCTTATAATATCATCGTCAGAAGTAGACGGCTTCCGCTCCTGGTTGTTCTTTAGATTTTTTGATTTTGCCAACTTTCGTTGGAGAAATGTTTTGTCACGTCCAATAAATATGCTATGAAAATTTGAATTCCCACCTTTCCTTTTATTGCTGGCCTTAATCTGCATATTCGTTGGCATCTTTGATAATTTTATAACCACCGGTCTTGGACGATCGGATCGTTTTCCCACCCTTTAACATTTAGCGATGTCAGCATGCGTTATCATCCTTGATCAGAATGTTTAATTTCTCGACATCTTTTACGTCAGCATTCTCATCAAGAAAAGATAAAATTAGCTGTTCTTGTTTGCTAGTCCGCGCTGATACTTCATTCGCTAATATGTTCTGTATTTCTTCACCTGATGTTTTATTTTTGACTGGCGTGTCACTGTTATGTCAGCCAACTCAACCCATGGCTGAACATCTATCTGTAATTTATCTAACTTCGTATGTAGCGCTTCAGTCAATTCTACAATTTTCGCGCTTAGAGTTTCATTTTTCTTTTCCGCTAGTTCCAATTTCGCCGTATACGCATCAACGTCAGTTTCCAATTTTGACATTCTATTCTTAATACGGTTGTTGTCATCCTTCAGCACCTTCACAGATTCCAGAAGTTCCGTAACGATTTTCTTTTAATATCGGTATGCGACAAAATCGGAGCCATTTCAAACAGAGCGCCTTGAATTCAAAGTTTTATATAATTATATATATATAATATTATATATATTATATGTAATTCTTATTATTATAATTAACTAGGTTAACAATATAAAAATAATAATAATAATATATTTATTTGGCATCAAAGGCCAAAAATTCCCGATCATTGAAATGACAAATCAAAGGTAGGATATGTGGAGGGGAATGAAATTGTGACTAGCAAAGTATTTCATAGCAGGAGGAGGTGTTGAGGAAGAGAAATGTTATCGTCAAATTTATGAAAGTTGAATCTGGTGAAAAATAAAAACGAGATTCCATTTGACTAGGCAAGATCAATTGTAGTTCAGTCCATGAAGTGTCCGAGCATCAATGAGGGGTAGGCTGGGTCCGGACAGATGTGTTTCAGTGTGAGCTCGAAAATGATGGCGGACCTGATGCAGACGTCGACCGACTGAGTCCTTTGTCGTGGATAATGAATTTCTGAAGTGTAGTATTGACAAGGATGGAGTCGACTAGATTGAAAAAGTGTGTCGTGCTGGGTTCACTGATAGAAGACGAGGAGGAGTCGATGTCCGATGCAAACCGTTTGATGGACCAGTAGGATTTTGAGTTTCCGGTCTTCCACTGAAACAGAAAGAAAAGGATTGGATGAGCAAAACGTGGTAAAGTATCCACTATATGGATATGATAGAATGAAAAATGAGATTAGAATTGATATCAGGGAGTCAAGAGTGAGAAATTTAAAACCAGAGGGGAAAAGTGGAGATCAGATGACATCCAGAGGGATTGAGCCCTCCGAAATCAGTAAAGAGAATAGCCGGGGTGAAAGAAAAGTTTTTAATTGAGAAGGAACCAATTTTGGTTCCAATCGGTCGTTTCACAAAGAAATTTGTTAAAACCGTACTTATGGTTCGCCTTTTTAAATTATTGCTGGGGTAGGAGCTTTATGTCCGTGGGAAGAGCGTTGAAGACACTAGTGGCTTTGGAAAAAAGATAGATTTTTTAAAATATGGTGGGGGTATTGTTGAGGCCCCTAATCTATTCGAGTCTGTAAGCCCCATAGATTCCAGATCGCTGGAAGTCCTAAAATTCACAGTAGAGTCAGATAAGCTTATATTATTATTTGCGTCACTTAAGTTCAAATCCGCTATGTCCTGCACTAACCTACTTGTGCCCTCAAATTTAATATTGGTATCCATGAATATATGGGATAACAATTAAATCGATGCTTATTGTTAGGCAATCGGAATGCGAAAGTTGGAAAGCTGTTCCACTCAGCAAATAATCTAGAACGAGATATACGTAAACCACCGATGAAATCAAATATACCTGTTCCAAGGATCCTCTTCCCTATGCCCTATATCTGTTGTGCATGGCGAGTAGTACTATAGGAAGATTGTGTATCCAGCTTGTTCCACTAGTACACCTTAATGCAGCTTTCAGTTCACGATGTAGCCTTTCTACCATCCCATTCGCTCGTGGGTTATACGCACTAGTATGTATTATAGTGGTTCCCATGATGTTGAGGGATCTTACGAAAAGCTCTGACATAAATTGACTACCAAGATCACTAGTGACCTTTTCCAGATCACCATAACGCGATATCCAATTATGTAGAAACGCGAGCAAGACTTCTTGCGCTGTCATGTCTTTTAAAATCGCCACTTCAAATTGACGATTAAATCTATCTACCATAGTCAGCAAGTATTTATTTCCATTTACTTCAGGCATCTCGACAATGTCTATGTGTACGTGTCTGAACCGTACGATCGGTATTCAAATGTTCTTTATCTCGGTTCTGGTATGTCTCCACACCTTACACGTTTGACACTTGGCACAGGCTCTTACCCATACCCGTATGTCTTTAGGCACGTGCGGCCATACGTATCTGTCGTTGATTAATCGAATGGTGGCTTTAATGGATGGATGACCCATGTCATGTAACACTTGGATAATCTTGGCCCGTAACTCCAATGGCACATATGGTCGTGGTTGACTTCTGGGCGTTTCGCATAACAACCACTTGCCACTTATGAGCTTACGAACATATCGCGGCCTTTTGGACAATACTAATGTATAGGGATTCGATCCTTGCGCTTCCTCGATTTGACTAACAAAATCATTCATTGATTCATCTAAACTTTTCAAAGGACCTTGAAATATGAACTCGACATCAGCTTCATTCGGTCGGCTAAGTGCATCTGCTACCACATTCTCCTTACCAGCAATATGAGACACAGTGAAATCAAACTCTGCTAGCCGTGTTATTTGGGATTTTACTTTACGAGAGTAATTAAGCCTAGCTATTTTATCAAGTATACTGATCAATGGCTTATGATCGGTCAATAATTTAAACTTGTGACCATCTAAGTAATGCTCGAAGTGTATCACTGCGACATACAGTGCTAGAAGCTCTTTGCCAAACGTATCATAACGTTTTTCTCGATCATTAAGCTTACGTCCTGATCTCTTTGCTGTAGCACTGCCCCTAATGCAACATCTGAGGCATCTGTGATTAGTTCGAAAGGTTTTTCCCAATCTACAGGTGCTAATGTGGTTACGTCACTTAACATGTCCTTGGCCATTTGCAAATTTTCTCGGTCTTCTCGACTCAAGTTGATAGGCCAAGACTTCTTGATCGTGCTCTTTTCACGAGTGAGATGGCTTGTTAACGGTCCAAGAATTCCGGCTAGACCTGGAAGGAATTGACGATAAGAGCTGATTATGCCCAAGAACCTTCGCATCTGGCGTACGGTTCGGGGTTCCGTTACGTCCTTTATGGCTTGGATCTTGTCTTACAAAGGTTTAATTCCGTTTTTGGAAAGTTTATGACCAAGGTATTTAACTGAAGAGCAACCAATATTACTCTTATTAGGTTTGACCACCTATCCATATTGTTCCAGCCTGGTCAAAACCGTTTTCAAATGCGTACGATGTTCAATTCGGGAGCGACTAAAAATTATTATGTCGTCTATATATACCCTCGCAAATGGACAATTCTGGAGGATTTCTTCAGCCAAACACTGGTACGTCTGACTGGCATTTTTTAAACCAAAAGACATTTGAAGAAATTCATGCGATCCCCCTCCAGGAAATCTGATTGCGGTGAGTGGTGTCGAACTTTCTTCCATTGGTACCTGATAGTACGCTTTCTGGAGATCTAAAGTTGAATAAACCTCATATCCCATTATATATCGGAGCAAAGTACTCTGGTTAGGGAGAGGATAGGAATCACACTTCGTCACTGAGTTTAATAGACGATAATTCCCACAAACCCTCCATTGATCCGGTTCAGGTTTCGGAACTACCACTATTGGGGAAGCAAAATTGGAATTTGACCTTCTACAAATCCCCTCTTTGCGCAATTGGTGAAATTCGGACAAAGCAACTTGTTGCTTGTGTTGTGCTAATGGTTGGGCCTTCGGTGAACAAGGCAATGGAGCCACCAATTCTATTTGGTGTTCTACTTCTTTCTTCAAACCTATCCTTTTGGCACTGAAAGGCTGAAACACTGCTAGGTGCTTCTCAATTATATCGGCAAAATCATATGCGACTGATGGACGAGGTAAGAGGACTGTTCTAACTGCCGACGTGTTAGACTCAGTAGGTGTTGCTATCCCTACGCCTTCTGCGATAGTCCTAGCCTTGGGGTCTAATGTCAGCTTGAAATGTGTCAAGAAATCCATGCCAATGATATGGTCCTTGACATCGGCTACTAGAAAATTCCATTGGAAAGAAGATTTCTGGCCTAACGTTACCGACATTTCTTTCATCCTTTTCACTCCTATCGGACTACCGTTAGCGGCCCATAGTTGATAATCAAATGTGGGGCAATCTGCTTCCACCACGTCTGACCTAACTATGCTTACCTCAGCACCCGTATCAATGGGAAATTCTAATCCAGATAATTCATTCTTAACAATGAACTTGTTGCTGGACAATCCGGCAATGTTTTCCAGATCTCCGCTTAGTGAGAATCGGACTCTCTTGCCTTCTATCTCGGTGCTATTTGCTCTAGTCGCATCTTTAGCTTTGAGTATGCCTTTTAAAGGCATATCTGGGAGCCTTTGCAATGGAACCCCCCTACTGCTCCTACTAGCGGGGGTTGTACCCTTTTCCCGGTGACGGATTCCTCTCAACCGGTTTTGTGCTTCCTTTCCATGTGGGTCCACCTAATCGCGGGTAATTACAATGCTCATCTTGGCACTTCGCACTGCGTCCGTATTCGCAAAGTGCCTTACACCATCGGCGTGGCCCTTCGAAGCGTTGACGTGAGTGACTCCCTCGACGTCTAGTGTATCTATCCTGACTCTGAAGTTGTGCAATATCACTACGTAAGCTAGCAAATTCTCTACATAAGAAACGCAAGGTTTCTTGTATAGTCAGGTTGTTCTCGGTATCTGCCCTGACTGGCTGCATCGTTACAAAATCTGCTATTACAGCATGTACTTGTGGTTCTTGCTGTTTATACATGCCGTCTAACCCTCTGAGTTTTGTTGGCCAATCTATGCTCATTGTGTCAAATACTTCCAATGTTGTTCTAAGCCTAATTGGTAGCTCAGCTGTAAAAATGGAGTTGACTACATCTCTAGATATATTCAACCTGGAAGCTTTTGTGCAAAGGCGCTCATAAAATTCGGATGGTAATTGACGCCCCATTTTTTCTAAGCGTAATAATTCGCACATTTGCGCTGATCTTCCAGGCTGATATCTCTGTTGAATTTCAGCCATTAATAACTCAAATGCATTGTACGGCTTTTCTTCCACAGTTCTGTCTCTGAAATTTTCCAAAGCATTTCGGAAATTTTCAGGCAATGCCATCCATGCTGCAACAAATTTCTCCATAGGGTTTACGATATTATAAGCACTGAATATCATTTGGGCATCTCCTACCCAACTTGAATGTTTTTCTGATTTATACTGTGGTAGACTTAAAATTCTTGGACTGGCGCGGTCGCCAAATTTTGTTGAGGCCCCTAACCTATTCGAGTCTGTAAGCCCCATAGATGCCAGATCGCTGGAAGTCCTAAAATTCACAGTAGAGTCAGATAGGCTTATATTATTATTTGCGTCACCTAAGCTCAAGTCCGCTATGTCCTGCACTAACCTACTTGTGTCCTCAAATTTAATATCGGTATCCATGAATATATGGGATAACAATTAAATCGATACTTACTGTTAGGCAATCGAAATGCGAAAGTTGGAAAGCTGTTCCAGTCAGCAAATAATCTAGAATGAGATATACGTGAACCACCGATGAAATCAAATATACCTGTTCCAAGGCTCCTCTTCCCTTTTGTTTTATATTAGAACAAAAGGCAATTGATGGAGTAAAACATTTGATGATGAAATATTCGTTTATTAAATAAATCGTTAAAATGCAGCAGATCAAAATTTACAATGCCAGACACGGAGCGAGATACTTGAAAAACTGAAAATAGCGCACAATTTAAAATCAAGTATTTAAACAAAAAATGTTCTGGAAAATAAAAAGAAAAATATCTTTTAAATAAAATTCCTTACAATCAGCTATGGTGGTTTAAATTTATCCGTCAATGTTATTTTACATAAGGCGGAGGATTTAACATCCCCCACAGTGTAGAGGCCCTTAAGTCACTACCATAAGGGGGTCTCTTGAATACCAGGCCCGGAAAATCCATATATGCGGAATGATCATCTATCTTGGAACACTTAAGTTCCTCTGAACTATCTCTTAAGCTACAATCCTTAAGTCCACTAGCCAACTGCTCTGTATCCTCAGTATTTAATAAACCAGACATAATATTACTAAATTACTTGCAATTTATATATTATATTAAATAAGCTTACCAGGATACGCTGATATCCACAGGATACTGAATCGGAATGATTGAGACCTTAAAACAAATATAACCTTTAAATACCCAAAACAAATTTGTGGTTCTTTTCGCTGATAATTAAAATGAACAAATCGACAAGAAGATTATAATGATTTATTCACAAAGAGTCGGAGATGGAACCACGCAGTGTCCCGCTTTGGCAATTCAGCAACTCAGTTCCAAAAACTCTCTCATTTTCCTTCGACAATACAAGTCCAGAACTTCGACAATATTTTTCAAAAATTACAATATTGTTTTACGAAACCAGCGATAACATCAAATGTCCAAAAATAAAAATTGATTTATTTTTATATGAGAGGTTAATTGGTTTCCAATAATTTATTTAACCTCTACATACACCCTCATGTTTAAGTTGATTATCCATACATGATGTAGTCTTCATTCTTCGGTTTCTTGATGACTCTTCCAGACCGAGTTTCAACAAGTTGTGCTGGTACTTCACCAGATTTCATATTCATATCGCATTGTTCTTTATTCTCAGTTGTCTTGGTTTTAATCTTTACTTCTTTACCATATTTATTCGACTCTTCGTTTTTATCACCAATTTCTGAGTCACATCTCGCCTCAACTTCTGGGTACTTCGGTGAATACTGTTCCTCATTCTCCTCCTCCTTCCAAATAAACTGTGGAATACAGCAATCCAGTGTTACACATTCTACAGTGCCATTTACTTCTATAAATGCATTTTTTCAGTCATATGATTGACTTTAAATGGCACCTTATAGAATGGAGTCAGTCAATTCTGTCTGTTTTCGTTAGTTATATATACATGCGATGCTAGCTTTAAATCTGAAGATACATAGCATTTGGACTTTAGACTTCTAGTTTTGGTTGGAGCTAAACGATTTCATTTTATCTCTCAATGCTCCAACAAACCAATCTACTGAACTAGAGGCCCAATCGAGACAACTTGGAGCTTCTATTAGAAGATCTCCAGGTAACCTCAATGGCTCTCCATAAACAAGTTCTGCTATGGATGTTCCTAACTGAACTCTGTATCTGTTTCGCATTGCCAACAAAACTACGGGCAAATCATGTATCCAACTGGATCCACCGGTGCAGCGTAATGCAGCCTTCAGCTCCCTGTGCAGTCTCTCAACCATCCCATTAGCTCTGGGATTATAAGCACATGTGTCTTACTTCTATCCCTATTGTATTCAATGATCTGATAAACAGTTCAGACATAAACTGACTACCACGATCAGTAGTTACCCTTACCGATACACCATATCGCGACACCCAATTATGCAAGAACATAAGTAAGACCGCTTGAGCTGTCATGTCCTTCAGGATTGCTACCTCAAACTGACGACTGAACCGATCGACCATCGTGAGTAAATACTTTTGACCAGAAATCTCAGGCATTTCTACTATATCAATATGAACATGCATGAAACGACCCGCTGGTATACCAATCGTATTAATTTCAGTTTTGGTATGACGCCAAACTATACAAGTTTGACACCGGGCACATGTCCTTACCCAGGCTCTTATGTCTTTCGACATCTTTGGCCATACATATCTATCAGTGACCATCCTGATAGTTGCCTTAATGGAAGGATGACTGAATTCATGTAGCTGCTGAATTACCTTATACCTTAATTCTAGCGGTACATAAGGTCTAGGTTGGCTCCTGGAGATTTCACATAATAACCACTTATCTCCAATCTTCCTGCGTGTATATGCAGGATTCTTTTCCAACACAGCTACTAAAGGATCAAGACCTTGTGCTTCCACCAATTGCTGGACAAAATCATTAGAAGATACAATAGAGCATACGAGTGACTCTGAACGAATCATGTCTTCATCTGATACGTCTGGTCTACTGAGAGTGTCTGCCACCACATTATCTTTTCCTGAGATATGACTAATGGTAAAATCAAATTCCGCGAGTCGGGTGATTTGTGAATTCACCCGCCGAGAATAATTTAGCCTATTTGCTTTCCCAAGGATACTCAACAACGGTTTATGATCAGTTAATATCATAAACTGATGCCCATCTAGGTAGTGCTCAAAATGCAACACTGCAGAATAAACTGCTAGTAACTCCTTTCCAAGCGTAGCATATCGCTTCGCGCGATCTTGGAGTTTCCGACTATAGAATCCAATCGGCTTGACTATACCATTTTCCCGTTGATGCAACACTGCTCCTATGGCTACATCAGAAGCATCTGTGACCAGCACAAACGGCTTAGTCCAATCCACAGGTGCTAATGTGGTTATTTGGCTTAACAGATCTTTGGCCCTCTGGAATTTTTCCTTGTCGTCTTGGCTAAAATTAATAGGCCAGGACTCTTGATCGTGCTCCGTTCACGAACTAAATGTCGAGTTAGCGACCCCAAAATTCCAGCTAAACCTGGTATGAACCGACGATAGTAGCTAATCATGCCCAAAAATCAACGCAACTGGCGTACAGTTCTAGGTTATCGCACATCATTGATTGCTTGTACCTTGTCTTCCAAGGGCTTGATTCCATCCTTGGAAATGGTGTGTCCAAGATATTTTACGGTAGAGTAACCAATCCTACTCTTTTCTGGTTTCACTACCAATCCATAATGTTCCAGCTTAGACAAAACGATGTCCAAATGCTCCCGGTGTTCCTCCCTAGATTGACTATATATAATGATATCATCTCTATACACACGAGCAAATGAACAGTCTTGAAGAACTTCCTCTGTCAGACGCTGGAATGTCTGACTTGCATTCTTCAACCCAAAAGGCATACATAAGAATCCATGCGATCCTCCTCCAGCGAATCGCATTGCTGTGAGCGGTATAGATTCTGCCTCCGTAGGTACTTGATAGTACGCCTTCTGCAGATCTAACGTTGTATATACCTCATACCCTCATTATTTCCCTGAGCAAAGTGCTCTGGTTCGGTAGAGGATACGAATCGCCTATCGTTACCGAATTCAATAGACGATAGTTACCACAAACCCTCCATTGACCTGGTTCAGGTTTGGGAACAACCACTATTGGAGATGCAAAGTTGGAATTTGAACGCCTACAAATTCCTTCTTCTCTCAACCGCTTAAATTCTTCAATAGCAACCTGCTGCTTGTGTTGTGCTAACGGTTGAGACTTGGGCGAACAAGGTAGTGGCTCCACCAACTCGATTTGGTGTTCAATGCCTGTCTTTAAACCCTTGCGTTTAGCATTGAATGGCAGAAACACGGCCAGGTGTTTCTCGATGACATCCGCCAAGTCATCGGCGACGACGGGTCTGGGTAGTCTCACTGACCTAACTAATGATGTCCCAGTCTCAGTATAAGTCACTATCTCAGTGCTTTGTCCAATGGTCCTAGATTTGGGATCTAAAGCGAGATTAAAGTGAATCAAAAAGTCCAACCCAATGATGTTATCCTTTATACCCGCGACCAGAAAATTCCACGTAAATGGAGGTTTCTGCCCCAATGTCACTGACAATTCTTTAACTCCCTTAACCTCAATTGAACTTACATTAGCAACCCGTAGTTGGCAATCGAATGTGGGGCTATCAATTTCCACCACATCAGATCGAACTATGCTCACCTCTGCACCCATGTCTATTAAGAAATTTAAGCCGCTAAGTTCATCAGTTATAACGAATTTATAGTTGCTGTAACCAGCAACCTCTTTAAGATTACCTGCCAGAAGAAATCTAACAGATTTACGGACTGTATTACAGCGCGTCTCTTCCATCGAAGCTTCCGAACCTAACTTCGATGAATTTAGTATGCCACGAATATGCATACCTTGGAGCCTTGCATGCGCAACCCCCTCTATGGCTCCTATTAGCGGGGGCTTCATTAGTTTTCTGGCAGCTTCGACCAGGCTACAGGAAGACTACTTCCTTTCCATCGGGGACCACCCAACTGTGGAAACGTGCATCCCCCCTCCTGAAATTTTCTAAACTCGGCGTATTTGCGATGCGATATGCACCACTCGCGTGGTCCTTGTACACTCTCACGCGATTCGCCTCTCCAATGCTTGGAATTTGAACGTTGACTCCGAGAATTTACCCTACTTCTGTTGGAACTTTCCTTATTGTTTTTTATCCAACCCACATCCCTGCGGAGGGTACTTAATTCATTCTCTATGGTCAGGAGTCTCTCTGAGAGATGTCTGAGTTGCTGCTCCAGGCGTGAATCTGCGGTTACTGCATACACCTTAGGTTCCTTCTGACGATACACTTTGTCCAACCCTTTGAGCTTCTTGGGCCACTCTAGTTCCAATGTATCATATACATCCAAGGTGGCTCTCAGTCTAGCAGGCAATTCTGCTACAAATATACTATTTATAACTTCCTCAGATATATCAAGCCCGATGGATTTTTAAATAAGTCTGTCATAAAATTCAGATGGAAGTAGATTTCCCATCTTTTCCTGACGTAATAAGTCAGTCATCCGTTCAATCCTCTCGGGTTGATATCGTCCATGGAGTTCTTCTACTAGAAGCTCAAATGCATTTTCTGGTTCGTTCTCAGTAACAAAATTCCTGAGTCTAAACAGATTATTTTTTAATGGCTCAGGTAAGCACCACCAGGCCGAGGCAAACCTTTCTATAGGGTCGGTCATCCGTCTTAGTTTAAAATAAAATTTTGCTTCTTCGACCCATTCAGAATGGTTGTCTGGTCTGTACATGGTGAGCTTAACATTGCTATCCATAGAATTGCGGCAAAAACGATCATCTACATCATATCTTTCCGCATAAAGGATCCTGGCGCGGTCGCCATTTTTTGTAGAGGCCCCTAGGTCACTTCCATAAGGGGTCTCTTGGATGCCAGGCCCGGAAAATCCATATATGCGGAATGATCATCTATCTTGGAACACTTAAGTTCCTCTGAACTATCTCTTAAGCTACAATCCTTAAGTCCGCTAGCCAACTGCTCTGTATCCTCAGTATTTAATAAACCAGACATGATATTATTAAATTACTCGCAATTTATATATTATAATAAATTAAGTAAGCTTACCCGGATACGCTGATGTCCACAGGATTACTGAACTCGGAATGATTGAGACCTTAAAACAAGTATTAACTTCAAATACCCAAAGCAAATTTGTGGTTCGTTTTCGCTGATAATTAAGAAGAACAAAATGGCGAGACGATTACAAAGTTTTATTCACAAAGAGTCGGAGATGGGACCACGCAGTGTCCCGCCTATGCACTTCAGAAACTCAGATCAAAACTCTCTCATTTCCTTCCACAAGACAAGTCCAAAACTTCGACAATATGAACAGAAGAACTTCCAAAAAATTTTACAATATTTTTCAAAAATTACAATATTGTTTTACGAAACCAGCGATAACATCAAATGCCCAAAAATAAAAATTGATTTATTTTTATATGAGAGGTTAATTTCTGTCCGATAATTAATTTAACCTCTACAGTCACTACCACAAGAGTGTCTCTGGGATGTGTTGAGGCCCCTAACCTATTCGTGTCTGTAAGCCCCATAGATGCCAGATCGCTGGAAGTCCTAAAATTCACAGTAGAGTCTGATATGCTTATATTATTGCTTGTGTCATTTAAATTCAAGTCCGCTATGTCCTGCACTAACTTGCATGTGTCCTCATACTTAATATCGGTATCCATGATCAAATGTTTTAATAATTAAATTGACACTTACAATGGCAAATGGAAGGTGAGAGTCGGACAGCTTCAATCCCAGCAATAAATCTGTTTTGATTTGTACGTGACCCACAAATAAAACAATTATACCTGTTCCAAGGCTCCTCCTCAGTGCTATATTATATCAGAACACAAGGCAAGAATTGGAAGATTATATTGAAAATTGTTGTAATCGTTTATAATGGAAAGAAATGTTAAAATGCAGCAGACCAAAATTTTAGAACCAGACAGGAAGCGAGATACTCAAAAACTGAAAATAGCGCACAATTTTAAAAATCAAGTATTTAAACAAAGAATGTTCTGGAAAATAAAAAGAAAAATTCTTTTTAAATAAAGTTGTTACAATCAGCTATGGTGGTTTAAATTTATCATTCAAGGTCATTTTATATAAGGCGGAGGATTCAACATCCTCCACAAAGGGATGTGTATAGAAATATATCATTTTGATTAAATACTATTTTTGTTGAAACTATTGGTAATTTCATACCCGTTAAAAGATTCCTGTGCAAGAAATCAAATTTATCTGTGTCATTCCATCATTTTCCAACTGCTGCGTACTGCAATTCGAGCTATTTTTGATTAATAACATAAAAGTGTAAGCGCTTCAATTAACCAAAAGTGTAAGAACGTGTGTCTTATTGTTCATAAAAGGTATTAATATTTCATCGAAAGTTATATAATGTAAAATGTTTAATTATTTAATAGCGCTTACATTAAAATTGTATTAACGTAATCTGGAAATAAAAATGGTATTGTTAATGTTAAAAGTGAACTTTATAATATTTGCGGCAAAATTTTGAAAAGATTTCATGTTCTGTAAACCTATACAGACTGCATTTGTAGATAGCATGAATTTTACTTAGATAAATACATTCAGTATAAAAATATTTTCTTGGTTTTGTGGTATCGGTATTTACCTTTAAATGTTATGTTAAACGGCAATATTTCGTGCAAAATATTTGCATAAATGTTCTTAATATTTCAATAATTATGAAATAAATTGAACAAACAAAGGTGATATTCAGTTTTATTCGAATTCTTCGGTATATAGATATTCTATATATATATTTTAAACTCCTGTTTCTTTAGAAATTATATCCATTTTGGCCTTGTTCGACACCATTTTTCAGATATCGGCGTAACAATGACAAAATCCAATGATACCTAGTAATATTAGATACTGTTTTCTGCGGCGATATAAAATATACTCTAAATAATTTTCGGCACCTAGCAAAATTAGGTAAAAATGCCCTGAAGATTAAAACCGGTACAGCACGATCTGATAGTATAATCTTCAACATGAAAGAAATAAAATATGACGATATTTTCTCCACTAAAACATAAAGTGGATAAAGGGCATAATAAAGTCTGCTACCAACGAGTCGCCATTAAACGCGAAACGAATGTGAAGAAAATTATAATTTCTGTAAATGCAGACTTTGGTTTATCCTTCTGGTCATATTTGAAATAATTTATAGGAAATCTGCAACACATAATGCACAATTGCATATATATTAGTTATCGCCCCAACAGTATCAAACGGTTACAAACTTTTTTGAATTGTAAATTGATAACACAAATCGATCAACTGCAGAATGTATAACTTCTCTGGGTTAACCTGTTTTAAAAATAATTGCTATTCGCAAATTTTGTGAAGCTTAGTACACATTGAAATCAAAATTTTGTTGGTACAATGTATCTATTCGTCATCATAATTTTGTTTTCGATTAAAGACACAATAGTTAAACACTGTTTGTTGCGGAGAACTAATATATATGCAAGAATGTGTAAAGCGTTTGCAAACCAAGTAAAAAATTTGATCACTTGTGACCTGAAGGATTTATTGGATTTAATGCAGAAACAGGTGTACATATATAGTTGTAATTTTCAATTCCTTACCCAAATTTTTTTTTGTTAAATGGCGTAATACCGGCTTCTAATAATGAGTCGCCAATAGCACGAAACGAATGTGCATAAGATTATAATTACCGTTCATGCAGTCTTTCCTTTATCGGACTGGACACAAGTGAAATAATTTGTTACAAGTCTGCAACACCTTATACATTCTTGCATATATATCAGTTCTCCGCAACAAACAGTATTTAATTGTTATATATCTAATTGAATTATGTAATGCTTACAGCGAAATGTTGTAACGAACATCGATTAAGTCCAGGGTGAACTGATTTACTGGAGTGATAGGTGTTGAGAAATAGTTGTAATTCGAAATTTCGGTGAACCATAGTATACATTGATATCCATCATTTTGATACTATGTACAGAATCGGGATAATTAGTGTTAGCTTGATGTATATTTTCAGTACTATACTGTTGGAATCGTTTACTTACACAAAAGCCATTGTGTTAGTATCCTGTACAGAATCAAGATATATAGTATATAGTGTGAGATAGCATTCAAGTTCTAATTGTCGATACCTCATATGATGTTAGCAAAAGTTCAATAGATTTACACATATTTCTAGGAGATTGTACCGTTCTACTGTCCCACACTCCTCACCCAAATAGATAGTGGTTAAAGGGAGTAAAACCGGCTCCTACCGATGAGTCGCCAGCAAGCACGAAACGAATATGCAAGAGATTATACTTTCCTTCCAGCTGTCTTCCGTTTCGTCCTTCAGGTCACAAGTGAAATAATTTGGTACTAGATTCACAACACTTTTTACATACTGGCACATTTATTAGATCTCCGCAACAAACAGTATTTATCTGTTATATATCGAATTGAATGATGTCATTATTACCGAGACATGTGATAAGTGACATCGATCGAGTCTAGAGTGTATGGATATAATGGAGTGCCAGGTGTTCAGTAATAGTTGTAATTGTCAATTCCGATGAACTATAGCATGCATTGAATTTCATCAATTTGGTACCATGTTCCGACTCGGAATCCATAGTGTTAACATGATGTAACTTTCCAGTACCATAATATTGGTATACGATACTAACACAATAGACATTGTGATAGTATGACCTACAGACACAGTATATATAGGATATATATTGAGTTAGCGATGAAGTCGCATTGTCGAGACTTTGTATGATATTAGCTACATTACTGCAGGTTTGCACATTCGTCTAGGAGATTGTACCTTCATAGTATTCCACATTCCTGACTCAAATATATAGTGGTTAAAAGGCGTAATGCCTGCTCTTAGAGATGAACTGCCAGTAAGCACGAAACCAAAGTGCTTGAGATTATACGTTCCGTTCATGCTCTCTTTGGTTTATCCTTCTGGTCACAAGTGAACTAATTTGTTACAAGTTTTGCAACACCAAATGCGTACTAGCAAATGTATCAGTTCTCCGCAACAAATAGTATCTAACTGTTATTTGTCGAATTGAAAAATTCCATGCTAACCGCAAAATATGATAACTGACACCGATCAAGGCCGGAGCATATGGCTTTACTGGAGTAACAGGTGTTCAGAAATATGTCTTATTCTCAATTTCAGTAAATTATAACATATATTGATTTACATCAATTTGGTACCATGCGCACACTCGGATAACATAGCGTTAGTATCAGGTAAATTTTAAGTACAATAACGTCGGTATCGGTTACTAAAACAATAGCAATAGTGTCAGTATTAATAACGGACTCCGTATATATGTTTTATAGAGTGAGTTAGCGTTGAATTCGCATTGTCGAGACGTTAGAGGATGTTTGCTTCACTACTGCAGGTTTACACAGTCGTCTAAGAGATTGTACGGTCCTATTATCCCACATTTCTCACTCAAATATATAGTGTTTAAAGGGCGTAATACCGGCTCCTACTGATGAGACGCCAGTAAGCATGAAACGAATGTGCATGAGATTATACATTCCGTTCATGCTGTCTTTTGTTATCCTTCTGATAAAAAAGAACCAATTTGTTACAAGGTTTGCAACACCTAATACATTCTTACATACATATTTGTTCTCCTCAATAAACAGTACTTAAGCATTATATATCGAATTGATTTATGTCATGCTTACCGAGAAATGTGATAACTGATACCGATCAAGACCATAGTGTATGGATTTACTGGATTAACAGGTGTTCAGAAATAGTTGTAATTCTCCATTTCCGTGAATTATAGCCTAAATTCATATTCATCTTGTTGGAAACATGTAACGACTCGGAAACCATAGTGTTTGTATGATATACATTTAAGGTACCTTAATGTTGGAATCTGTCACTAACTTCATTGTCATAGTGTTTTCATCCGTTTCAGATTCTGTGTCTATATGATATAGTGTGAGTTACAGTTGAAGTCGCATTGTTGAGACTTTAGGTGATGATTGCTTCACTACTGCAGGTTTACACATTCGTCTATTAGATTGCAACGTCATATTTTCCCACATTACTCATCCAAATATAAAGAGTTTAAAGGGTGTAATACCGGCTCCAACGGATAAACAGCCGCTAAGCACGAAACGAATGTGCATGAAATTATACTTAAATTCGTGCAGTCTTTGGTTCATCATTCCGGGCCCAAAAGAATTAATTTTGTACTAGGTTCGCAACACCTAGTACAATTATTAGTATATATTACTTCTCCGCAATAGGCAGAATTTATATGTTATATTTCGAATCGAATGATGTCATATTTACCGCGAAATGTGAAGACTGATATCGATCAAGGACAGAGTGCATGGATATACTGGAGTAACTGTTGTTCAGAAATTGTTGTAATTCTCAATTTCGGTGACTTAGAGCATAAATTGAGATCCATCATGTAGGTACCATGTTCCGACTCGGGAACCATAGTATTACTTCAATGTACCTGTTCCGTACAATAATGTTGGTATCGGTTACTAACTCTACAGCCATAGTGCTAGTATCCTTTACAGACTCATTATTTTTATTATAAAGTGTGATTTCGCGTTGAAGTCGCATTGTCGCAGACTATATGATGTTAGCTTCACTATTGCAGGTTTACACATTCGACTAGGAGATTGTACCGTCATTTTCTCCTACTTTCTAGACCAAAATTTAAATTGGTTAAAGGGCGTAATACCGGATCCTACTGTGGAGCCGCCATTGAGCAGGAAACGAATGTGCATGAGATTATACTTTCCGTTCACACTGATTTTGGTTAATCCTTCTGGTCACAAAAGTTTTAATTTGTAACTTGTTTCGCAAAACCTAATACATTCTTGCATATACATTAATTCAGCGAAACAAAGAGCGTTTACCTTTTATATAACGAATTGAATTATTTCATGTGTACCGCAAAATGTGATAACTGATATCGATCAATGCCAGAGAGTATGGATTCACTGAAGTAATAGGTGTTCAGAATCAGATGTAATTCTCAATTATGTTGAACTATAGCATACATTGATATCCAACATTTGGTACCATATAGCGACTCCTAAACCATAGTGTTGGTATCATAAAGCCTTTCGGTACTATAATGTTGGTATCGTTTTTTAAAACAGTAGCCTTAGTGTAAGCATCATTTGCTGACTCCGTATATATATCATATATATTGATTTAATATTGAACTCTCATTTTCGAGACATTATATGATGTTAACTTGACAACTGCAGGTTTACACATTCCTCAAGAAGATTGTACCGTTTAATTATCCCACATTCCTCACCCAAATATAAAGTGGTTAAAGGGCGTAATATCGGATACTGCTGTGGGGCCGCCAGTGAGCACGAAACGAATGTGCATAAGATTATACTTTCCGTTCACACTGATTTTGGTTAATCCTTCTGATCACAAAAGTATTAATTTGTAACTAGGTTCGCAAATCCTAATACATACTTGTATACACATTAATTTAGCGAAACAAACAGAGTTTAACTTTTATATATCGAATTGAATTATGTCATGTTTACCGCCAAATGTGATAAATGACATCGATCAAAGCCAGAGAGTGTGGATTTACTGGAGTAACAGGTGTTCAGAATCTGTTGTAATTCTCAATTTCGGTGACTTAGAGCACAAATTGAGATCCATCATGTAGGTAGCATGTTCCGACTCGGAAACCATTTTGACAGTACCATGTACCTTTTCGGTACAACAATGTTTGTATCGGTTACTAACACAATAGCCATAGTGTTAGTGTCCTTCAAAGACACAGTATAGATGATATATTTTGGAGTTAGCGTTGAAGTCGCATTGCACAATACTCTATGATGTTTGCTACACTATTGCAGAATTACACATTCGTCTAGGATATTGTACCTTCCTTTTATCCCACATTCTTGACCAAAATATATAGTTGTTAAAGTGCGTAATAACGGCTCCTACTGATGAGTCGCCAGTAAGCTCGAAACGAATGTACATGAGATTATACTTTCCGTTCATGCTGCCTTTGGTTTATCTTTCTGGTCACATCTGAACTAATTTGTTACTAGGTTCGCAACACCTAATACATACTTTCATATATATTAGTTCTCCGCAACAAACAGTATTTACCTGTTATACATCGAATCGAATGATGTCATGCTTACCGCGAAATGTGAAGACTGATATCGATCAAGGACGGAGTGCAGGGATATACTGGAGTAACAGTTGTTCAGAAATTGCTGTAATTCTCAATTTCGGTGAGGTTGAGCATAAATTGAGATCCCTCATGTAGGTACCATTTTCGAACTCGGAAAAAAATAGTATTACTTCAATGTACCTCTTCGGTACAATAATTTTGGTATCGGTAACGAACACAATAGCCATAGTCCTAGTATCCTTTACAGACTCAGTATTTTTATTATAAAGTGTGATTTCGCGTTGAAGTCGCATTGTCGCAGACCATATGATGTTAGCTTCACTATTGCAGGTTTACACATTCGAGTAGGAGAAATATACCGTCCTTTTCTCCTACTTTCGTGACCAAAATGTAAAGTGGTTAAAGGGCGTAATACCGGATCCTACTGTGGAGCTGCCAGTGAGCACGAAACGAATGTGCATGAGATTATACTTTCCGTTCACACTGATTTTGGTTAATCCTTCTGGTCAAAAAATTATTAATTTGTAAATTGTCAAAAAGGGAATACTAACTTGAACATTATAAATAGGTGTCTAGACATAAACGAGTAAAAATATGAATCCTTTGTTAATTAGTTTTCATTCTTCCACCTAAACGAAGAACCAGTTGCACATAACTATATTTTATAGTGCAACCCGCGGCTCCGCGTACAACCCAACGACCTTCAATTTTTCTAAATATAGTTTTCTTTAAGGTCACATTGTCTAATTCTGGTTGTACACAATATTTCTCGATAGTTTCAAGCAGTTTTAATTGAGATTTCCTGAACTGTTAATTTAATTGTAATTAATAGGGTTTTGTTTAATAAAAATGGACCCGCCCGTAATACGCCTATATTATGCAGTGGATTTATGTGCTCTAACGTTTAAAGCCAAGATTTATATAATTTGTGTGCTTTAATCATTCTTACCGACTCGGAAACCATAGATTTAGTATCCGGTAATCATCGATTTCAAAAAAGGTATCAGTTACTAACACAATAGCCATAGTGTTAGTATCCTTTACAGACTCGGTATATATATTATATAGTGTGAGTTAGCATTGAAGTCGCATTGTCGTTGACTTTAGATGTTGTTAGCTTCAGTATCACAGGTTTACACATTCGTCTAGGAGATTGTACTGTCCTATTACTCCACATTCTCTACCAAATATATAGTGGTTAAAAGGCGTAATACCGGCTCCTACTGATGAGTCGCCAGTAAGCACGAAACAAATTTGCATGAGATTATACTTCCCGTTCATGCTGCCTTTGGTTTCTCCTTCTGGTCACAACTGAACAAATTTGTTACTAGGTTTGAAAACCTAATACATACTTGCATATATATTAGTTCTTCGCAACAAACAGTATTTAATGTAATATATTGAATTGAATGATGTCATGCTTACCGCGAAATGTGATAATTGATATAGATGAAGGCCAGAGTGTATCGTTTAACTGCATGAGATTATACTTTCCGTTCATGCTGCCTTTGGTTTATCCTTTTGGTCACAACTGAACTAATTTGTTACTAGGTTCGCAAAACTTTATACATACTTGAATATATATATCAAGTGGAATACACCAAGTCATGCTAATTGTTCAGGCTCTAATTTTGGTAAACAAAGCGTTCCACCTAACGTTCTATCTTCCATCCACAACCCTCCTACGCTTCTGTTAGACGTACATTAATGCCAATCCGGAGTTAATGTCTAATTGACATAGTCAGTATGAACGAATTATTAAATAAGAGAAAAAATTGTATTCGTTCTGTCAATAGGTCTCAAAATTCTTTACACGCTCATGGTAATTTTTCGAATTAACTCGATGGAGAATAATTTTCTTTATCCTGAAATAGAAAAATCTATTAGCACAATATTAAAGCGATGGACGCAATGTAACCAAATGAATTTCTGCAGATGATTGTAATCTTCCTAAATTTTCTTCCAGATTAATTAATTACAGTCTTTCTCTCTAAACTCACATGGAAATATTTTGTTTGCAATTTATAGAATATATTTTGCCAAATATGACCTATGAAAATAAATTTTGTTATATAAGGTTTCCGATATTTATCACTGTAAAGGAAATTCATTAATGCTTATTATTGAACTATAGCAACTACACAGTATATATGATTCTTAAGTGAAAATCCTCTATATCAGGGCTATTCCCAAATAAGGATGTATTGACACATGTGCTGGTGTAGTGAATTTGAAGTGTAATAATATATTACATATAACATAATTGTTGAAAAACGTTCATTTAATAATTTGTACATATTCCTGTGCATAAAAATTTTGATGTGGCAAATAATGCTGATCCTTATTTGCAAATAAATGTAGGTTTAAACTTGCAATTGAACAATAATAGCAGTACAGAACAATCTTCATTTTCCGGCGTGATAGACAATATTCACCTAAAATTATTTTGAGAAAGTTTTAATATTACACAGGTGTTTCAGTAAAAGTGCACCACGAGTTCACTAGACCTGCAGAATGTTCAAAATAACTACAATAAAACCATTGATGTTAGCGCAGATTTCAATTTATGTGCCATAAACGCATTTTATTGAATATATCTTGCTATTTATTAAAAAGGTAAAATTTATTTCAAAATTATATTTTATCGCACTTGTCCATTCTGTTTCTTTATTAATTGTTTATTGAACCAGATAATATGCTGATCTCTGCCAGCAAGATTACAAATATATAAGCAAAGATAATGTGGAAACGATTACCATTTGCGCTCTAACAAATTGAAACATTAAATCTTTCAAAAATGAGTTCTTTAATAATAAGAATTTATTATAGAATTTTAATATAATGTAATTTTATTGATTTAATTTTTAAAATTTGTTGCAATTAAGAAAATTATGAGAAAATTTGAATTTGTGTTTTTCAATAGCTCAGATGAGTAATATTAATTTTGTGCGACAGATTTCACAACTAATGTATTAACATGTCAACCACAATTATATTTATGTTGATATAATTTTGAAATGTTTATTGCACTGTCAAAAATTACATTTTCCACAGCATTTGTTTGCACATGCCGTAGCTTAGAATATGCTATTAACTTAATTTAATAAAATGAGATTTTTGGTACAATTTTCATTCTTGAAAATGTAAATTAGTGTAACACATTTAAAATTAGTAACATCCAATTTAGCGGCCACAATAAGCTTCCTTAAATTCATGCATTTTAAACAGTTTCGAAGTAGTTCTAAGCTTAAATAACTAATATTGCTACAGTTAATGTAAACAACAGGAATATTATAGCCACATAATGTATATGCATTCAATTTACAAGATAAAGAATTCCTCTTATGGAACAGAACTATGGTAAAAACGTATTCCATAATTAATATCTCATTTGATTTGTAACCAACTGCCTACAATGTGAAGAATATACGATATATTAAGAATTTTCAATTCTATTTTGCCAAGAATCTTTTGCCCATTTGGTATACCTTAAAGATATTTCTGATTTATCAATAAGTAATAAAGCACCACTTTCGAAATCAAAATTTAATCATTTGACCAGTTGTTGAACTAATATCAAATGTTTTTGCCTAAGTATCCTCGTTCATATCGTTTGTTAGAAAAGATTATTTGGTAGATTTACTGCAATGTTGACTTGCGTGGATAATTAAATTTCAAATCACAAAATTTTGGCAGGTCCAGTTACACAAGAATCACAATCACTCATTTATTTGCAAGTTGACTAGGCTAGGTGAATTTCTACAATGGTTGGCTATATTTATTTTGCGTCCAATTTGAAAATTTTAAATATTTAAACGCGTAATTGGCTATAGTTTCTATTATTAGTCGAATTTGCCTCACAAGGATCTATTCTTGACAGTCAAACCCGGATGGTTTTAGACTTAATTTATTAATAGATTTACGTTAAGAATAATGATTGATAATGTTATTCTATTTATTCTATTCTATTCCAAACGTTTAGTTAATTTAGCGAAAATGGATCTCAGGGAAGACCAAAAACAAATTTTTAATCTAGGACATAATACTGAGATCCCTATTGATTACGTACCTAGGAATGAGATAATTACAGAAACAGTAAAGATTGCCCAGTTCCTCCTAGACAAATATAAAACTTGGTTTGAATTGGATGTGTCCAAAGCGGTGTTAGAGCATAAAGAGGTGAGATGCAAGTAGAGTTATGATCTGCAACGCTTAAGAGCAGAATTCTTATCCAATAAAGTAATATGCCTTAAGGTGGATAAAGGTGGTGCAACGGTACTTATGAACCGTTCAGATTATGAATTGAATGTGTATGAACAATTAAATAATTTCGAGGTTTATAATAAAATAAATTAAGATCCATCTGATTAGTTACAAGGACAAGTTAGACTATAATTAATAGAATGATTGAGTCGAAGGAATTAGAACCAGGACTTGGGAATTCATTAATACAACGTGACACAGTCCCTCCGAGAGTTTATGGTCTAGTGAAGATTCATAAACAGGGGAATCCACTTAGATTATTCGTTATTGAACAAAACTCACCAACTTGTAGATTGTCCAAAATTTCTATGCAACAGAATTAGAAAATATACTTATTTCTTAGATTATACTTTAAAGAATACATATAATTTTATTGACATTATTAGTAGATATAATTTGAAGGATAATGATAGAATGGCTAGCCTGGATGTTGTATCGATGTATGCTAATGTCCCGGTACAAGCAGCATTAGAAAGTGTGAAGCGTTTTTTAACAGAGTTCCCAGAGATAATAGAAGATAGTAAAATGATGTTAAGTAGTATTATGGAAATCTTAAATATGTGTAAGTACTCCACCTACTTGAGTTCAGAAATAAATTTTATAAACATGTTAAAGGTGTTCCTATGGGACATTCACTATCAGTCACGGTTGCTAATATTTCTATGCACTATTTTGAAAAAAATCTGTTGTTAAAATCTCCTCTCAAGCCAAACTTTTATGTAAGATTCCTGGATGATATGTTCATAATTTGGAATCATGGTGATAATGAGTTAAATAAATTACTCGAATTAGCCAACCAATTAGGTGAATTAAAGTTTACATTGGAAAAAGAGTATAATGATGAATTACCCTTTATGGATGTGACAATAAAACGGAATAGTTCCAGATTGGAAAGACATATTTTTAGAAAAGAGACTTATTCAGGACTTCTCCTTAATTTATTATCAAATCACCCATATGGAATGAAAATAGGCATTCTTAAATCCATGATATTAAGGAGTCTTAGAATAGTGGATATAGAAAATAGAGTAAAGGAAATGAGGAGATTAAGGGAAATATTCGAACTAAACGGCTATCCGTCAAGGATAATAGATGTTGATGAGATTTAATGATAACATAATAAAACAAAGTAAAGAAGGAATCAGAATTGGATAAGCACAAAATTATGGAATTACCTGTTTCAAAATTGAGCTGAAAAACTAGAATAATAGCAGCTAAATACAATATTAAAACAGTTTTAAGAAAGTCGCTTACTATAGGCAATAAACTACCTAACCAAATAAAAAGAGAACCCCCCTCGAAACATCAGTGGTATATGCGATACCTTGAAAATAGTGTAATCTCAGGTATATAGGCGAAACCATGCGACCTATAAAGGTTCGTGGAGGTGAATACAAGACAGCCTGCAAATATGGACACATTCAAAGATCAGACCTAGCTAGGCAATTGAAGGAAACGGGTCCTGAAATAGATTGGGAGGGCTGTAAACGCATGGCGTTATACGGTCCGAAAACGGGAGGCTGCGGAACCTGATTTAAATGGGAATCTAAGTAAAAAACCTCGCTTATAGAAAACTGATTGCGAATGACCTTTAACAATACCAATTTCTACATACAGAAGAGGGTATACAAATTTTGGCCATGGTTAGTAAATAGGACATTAGATTAGAGACATTCGACTCACACTGTTGCTTATATTTTATATATTTATGTAAGGTGTGAATATCTTAATAAATGAATAATAAGTTGGTCCTAGAGAAGATATCCATGGTTGACAGCTATTAAGTGTCCGTTTAAGAGGAACCCAAAATAAGATCGGGATTTGGATATAGATATCTGGAGATAGCTAGGTTTATTCATTATATATATACGGACATTAATCATTCTTTATATTACACTTTAATTATATATATATATATATATATATATATATATATATATATATATATATATATATATATATATATATATATATATATATATATATATATATATAGAATAGAATAGAATAGGAATATCTCACTTGGATTCAAACCACATGTTCCATCACTAAATAATAAAATTAGAAAATGTACAATATAAAAAGATATCACATCACATATATGCATAAAAGATCAACTGTGAAACAGTGATAGATTCTTCATCAAATTACAAAAAAATTTAAGTTGTTCGAGTATAACATTTGTAAGAAAAAAAGTAACCATGACTAATAATTGACTGTATGCATTGTTGATTAACAAGATGATATAATACATAACATTTCAGTTTTAATAATACAAAATTTGAAGATAGAATCTCGAGAAATTATGTTGCTGAAAAACAATTAATCCTGTCTTTTATTCAACCATGAGAAAGTATTATCATAATCAAAATTAAAAATATCAGCAGGATTAAATACCTTTTCTAGTTCTGAAGATCAAAATTTAAAAGACATTTTAGTTGGATGCGTTTCTCTAAGCCACTTTGGCAATTGATTGTAAATTTTGTAAATTTTTGAAAAAGAGAATAGCTTGCCCGCAACATTCCCCAAAAATGGTGGAGACATTGCATAATGACCAGATCTAGTTCCAAATTCATGACTCTTGCTTATGGGATTCATATAAGCACCAGACCTCTGGTTCAAATGGAAAACTTTTATGCAATAGCACATTCTCCGAAACCATAAAGGGTGCAGTGATACAAACTGTAATCTAGTGGCGTATATAGTGCAGGAGATAGGACTAATTTGTTTCACAAATTTTCTTTGTACAGCTTCTATCTTATTAGACAAACCCTTTGTTAAAGGATTCCAAGTAGCGGCAGCATATTCTAGTATCGGTCTAATCCATATTATAAACATTTTAAATTTTATTTCATGCGATATAATATTTCTATTTTGTAATGCCCATCTGTTCTTGGCACTGCCTACTATCCTTTCAATATGTCTCTCAGTAGAAGCCGTACAATGAATAGTTATGCCTAAATCCTTAATTTCTTGCATAAGTTTAATCTCGAAAACATCATTTATCTCAGCATCATGAAAATAAACATAATTAAAATCTGTTCTGTTACCTATTTTTAAAGCTCTCGTCTTTTTACTGTTTATTTTCAGCCCTAGTGTTAACAAATATCTACTTAAATCATACAAATCTAGTGTCACATTATTTTTGGAGAATTCGACATTATTTGGATCAATTGGAAAGATTATTTTCAAATCATCAGCGAATTTGCAAACTCGACCGTTAGGGATCTTAGTTTCCAAATGTGCAAATACAATTTTAAATAAAATTGGCCCCAAACTTGATCCCTGTGGAACTCCACTTGTTACCCTTTTCGATTTAGATATCAAATCGTTTACTTGAATACTCATTCTTCGATTATATAAATAGTATCTAAGTAATCTAAAAATATTCGGATCAATATTCAATAAATTAATCGCATTCAAAATAGCATCAAAAGATATAGAGTCAAAAGCTTTTGAGATATCTATGAATACAATTAATGCATCTAACTTTTTCTCATCTAATGTAATTACATGTTTCCACATAGAGAGCATATTAGTAGTTGTCGACCTGCCTTTCGTAAAGCCATGTTGGCATATATCGAAATCAG
>JAQBSW010008652.1:0-32994 GCA_029291075.1 Eudiplozoon nipponicum
TGGAAGAGGGAATCATCAGACCATCGAAAAGTTCATGGGCGTCACCACTGCACTTAGTCTCTAAATCAAACGGATCGTACAGAGCCTGTGGAGACTACCGTAAGCTAAATTCAGTGACAAAATCTGATGCATATCCTATTCCAAATATTAACACTTTACTTGAAAAACTCAACGGCAGCAATTTCTTCTCAGTGATTGACCTCAGACAAGCTTACCATCACATCCCGGTAGCACCAGAGGATATCGAGAAAACTGCAGTCATCACTCCATTTGGCCTTTTTGAATATCTTTACATGCCTTTTGGACTTAAGTGTGCTACTCAGACATTTCAAAGATTCATGGACAACATACTTCGCGACGACTCTGCTTATTGTATGTCATATCTCGATGACATTATGGTATTCAGTCCAGATCTAGAATCTCATGCGAAGCATCTACGAAATGTCCTCTCACGCTTATCCAACCACGGACTCAAGATCAACTGTGACAAGACGCAGATTGCAACTTCATCCGTCGACTTCTTAGGGCATCGTATCACGGCCCAAGGTATTCAACCGTTGCCGTCAAAGACGAATTCAATCAAGAATATCAAGTCACCAAGGACTGTCAGCGAGTTGCAGAAAATCCTGGGAGTACTAAACTATTATCGCAAGTTCCTTCCGGGCCTTTCAAAACAACTTTATCCTTTGTGCAGGCACCTGCGGAACCGAAAAGGACTTAGCAAGAATTCCATCATTGCTTGGTCATCCGAAGACGAGGAATTACTTCGACTTGCCATCAACTCGTTAGCAAATGCCACAATGCTAACTCATCCAGATTTTGAAAAGCCATTTCTACTCACGACAGATGCTTCTGAATTCGCTATTGGAGCCACGTTGGAACAAGAGATCGACGGAGTTCGGAAGCCTATCAGTTTCTACTCGCGTACTCTCCAACCAGTAGAAACGAGGTACGACACTTTCGGCCGAGAACTTCTCGCCATCCACGACGCAGTGCGCCATTTTATCAGCATCATTGGCAGTAGCAGATTTGTTGTTTTCACAGATCATGCACCACTAGTTAGCGCACTTCGAAACGCAACTTCATCTATCGCCAAGTACCCTGCCAGAGTGGAAAGACAGCTTTCTCGTCTAAGCGAATGGCAATTTGACGTCTTTCACGTCAAGGGCAAACAGAACTTCATTGCAGATGCCCTGTCCAGGCCAGACGTCTCTCTACAACCACCTTCGCCGTCACCATTCACTGTCAACTCCGTGGCACTCAGTGAACCTGCACTAACGCCAACTCTCCTGCGAACTGAACAACGCGGTGACATTCACATTCAAAGATCAATAGCCCGTCACCCAACCAAGTTCATATGCCGTCTGTGGGAAGGCTTACCAATTGTTTACTTCACGGGTACGCAGCCCAACAAGCCAGTTCTGCCGACCAGCCTTCAGAGAAAAGTTTTCGATTCAATTCACTCAATTTCTCACCCAGGAAGCCAAGCGACTGTCCGACTTCTTACAGATCGTTTCTGGGGTCACAGACTTAGGCAGAATGTTAAACGATGGGTCTCAGAGTGTGCTATTTGTCAGAAAAACAAGATCACACGACACACTCGTTCTAAGTTGCAACATTTTCGATCTACTTCTCGCCTAGCCATCGTCCACATCGACATAGTTCATCTGACAAAGGTTCAAGGTTTCAGCTACCTTCTAACTATGATCGATAGATTTACACGGTGGCCTGCGGCATTACCTCTTGGCACCATTTCTGCAGACGAAGTAACTAACGGTTTTATCTCTGCATGGATATCCAATTATGGTGTTCCCAATGAGGTCATCACGGACAGAGGCACTTGCTTCTCATCTGATCGTTTCAAAACCACCTTGCGGTACATGGGATGCATCTTACGCCAGACGACTGCCTACCATCCCCAAGCTAATGGTATGGTAGAGAGAATGCATAGGGAACTCAAAGCTGCTTTAGCATCCTCGTCCATTAATGGCAACTGGGTCGATGCACTACCTTTAGTTCTGCTTGCCATGCGTTCCCGTACTCGTGAATCCATTAAAACATCTGCGTCACAACTCTTGTATGGCATGGATCTACGCCTGCCTAGTCAGCTCCCACGTCTACTACCGGCACAAGATGACCCACAAGACGAAGCTACCCGCCTTCGACTTCATTTCGGTAACATGTCTGAACAGCAGCCGAGACACACGCCTCGTCCAGTCTTCGTTCACCCACAGCTCCACAGCTGCAAGAGAGTACTCGTTCGCAACAATAATGCTGTTGCACCACTACAACCAAAGTATCGCGGTCCTTACCCGATTTTGCTCAGACAACCAAAATACTTCATTATTATGCAAGGCGCTACACCGACATCAGTAAGCATAGACAGGTTGAAACCGTTTATCGAACCGCCTGATCCTGAGAGCGTTCAACCTTCTACACACGTCTCAGGCTCCGTCTGCCCACAATCTCAATATCCTGCTTTGTATAACGCGTAATTGATTTTTTTAAACATTAACATTAACTATCAAAATTTTTTAACCTTACGTTATTTTTCGTATTTGTCTCACGTGGCATAACCAGCTGTTCTTAGCTAACAATTGTGTAGCATTTTTGAACAGTTCTTTGGTATTATGCCATCTCTGAGGCAATGTTCGTGTACATATTTTTATGCAGTTACCTTTGATTTTAATGTATATATTTTTACATTATAATGTATTTCTCACACATGACATCACACTGCCTATTTTGGTATGACCAGCTACTTAGAGCTAACGCTTTCGTGTAGCAACACTAAGTAGTGATCAGCTTCATATCATGGTACAGGCCACTTTCAATGCATATCTCAAATTCATCAATTGCACAAAGACCACTCTACAAATGTCATGACCACAACGTCGAGCACTCTAGCTCCTTTGGTCGTATACAAACACATTGACGACGATCCAACCTGCTTAGGTTTTAACTTAAACCTGGCAAATTCAGAGGCGATTTACCTCGAAATCTTCACGCTGCGGCTCCCAAAACTTACACTGCTCTATTTTGCCTCACGTGGTATGACCGACCACTAGAGCTAACAATTTGTGTAGCAATTCCTAGTGGTTACCTGGCATCATATCATTGTTGAAGCAACCAACAAGCATATTTAAGCCCAGCACTTATGGTTCATCATATTTTTGCTTAACTTGGTTCGAACTCTGTCATGCATTTCTTATCTAGCCTCGCAGAGAGGAATTCTTTTTCCTTTTTTTTCAGAGAGGAAAGTGTTGTAACGACACAAATTAATGGCCGACATATTGCGTAAATTAAATTCAATTTTATTTACGTTGCACCAATGAGAAAAAAGCGAAACTTGCCGTTTAACCAATAGTGTGCAAGTAGACATATATTACTATGGCATGCTATTTAAGCACGGCAATTTACCATGCAAGTCAGTTGTTGCATTTGCATTCTGCTTTGCGTTACGCGTGTGCGTTCTGTCGGCTGTCAATACCTACGCTGGTGATTTGATAGTTTCACCAACAATTGGCTACATCCGTGACTCATCTTGTTGCGGTACAACCAGCGAGACGAGCCAATTAATTGCAGAACCTGAACGACGTTATCCACATCGTGATTACAACTCGACAACGGGAGCAACAACAACCAGAGTCCACCCAAGGCTCTAGGACATCTTCACACTCTGAATAATTCAGGAGAACGCACGACCAGGCCCTCTTAAGGGCCCCTATCAGTAACAAATCTCTATTCAGAGCACCTTAACCGAGTTTGTAACGTCGTACGGCATTTACTTGAAGCTGGGGCGTTTACACAAGTTTACTTTCATCTTTTTAGATTTTATCATTAATTGCATTTGTTCTATTTCTCAAAATAAAGAACGTAAAATAAGAGACAAACTAAATTTAGTACTGTGTGTATTGACCACGTCAATACGTCGATCGCTTCAAACGAATGCCCGTACGAATAAGCATAAAAGCTGTCAGTCTCTTTTTAACCTTAAAATGGAGGTCAATTAAAATTCAAGACAATGCTAAATGCATTGATATTTTAGGCCAATTACTAGGCTTTCCATTGACACGGCTATAAGCAGTGTCTAAACAATTGCACATTATTCCAATGATAATAAAGTCATCACATTAATTAATAAAGAGACGCTCTTCTGGCATTATTAATTGCAAATGGAAATAATTGGTGAATTTAAATATATATACTCACGTTAGTATGTTCAGTTCATCATTAATTTGATTATAAAATAGCGCATAATTGTTTTACAGTTTTAATTGCAAAGAAAATATGTGCCTATTTCTGAAACACTGTATCAGAGTAAAAGGATTTTGGTAAAATAATCCGTGAGCAAAGGAAGAAATCTTCCTCTTTTCTTTCTAACGACTAGTCTTTATTTTAAACGATTTACGAATTTAATATTATTGTACATATTATTAAACTTATTATTATTATTGTTGTTGTTGTTGTTGCTGTTATTATTATTATTATTATTATTATTATTATTATTATTATTATTATTATTATTATTATTATCATTCATTATATAATGTTAAACTTTCATAAAAGGAAGAGTGGAACCTATTTGTTTAAGCATATTTTGAAAATTGTACTTAATTCTAAAGAATGGTTTATATTCTAAATAAAAATAGATTCATTCAAAAATTATTTTTAATAATAATAATAATAATAATAATAATAAAAATATGCAATCTTATAAATATAACGAGATATTGCTATCATAATAGGATTAAGTACAACAAATTATTTTTATATCATTAAAATTTTTTACGGATCAATAATAGAGTTTGTGTAACTTGCATAGTTTTGGAAGCAATCAAAATGCATATTTATAAAAAGATGGTATTATTAAACAATAATTGATTGCGTGGCTGGTGGTAACGATACTTTAAATCAAGTTTGCAGGCTTCAAGATAACACCAATCCCATTGTATATAAACAGTCGCCGAATAACACAGCGAAACTAACGCCAGTCACACGCACTGACGCGTTTCGACCTTGCTTGATCATCATCAAAGTACGACGGTAAGCTGACATGCGAGGATAAAACCGCAATCCATATACATGGAAAGCAAAATTAGTTATGAAGCTCTCACCTCTAGTAGTCTTGGATATATTGTACGTGACTGTAAATGTCGGCTGCACAATTTCTATGCATTCACGATCATTAATTGTTTGTATTTTTTGCCACACAAATATATATAGACAATATAATTAAACATTAATTGATTGCACGTGTGGTGGTAACAATTCTTTAAATCAAGTTTGCGAGCTTGAAGTAGACTCCAATCCCATTGTATTTAACCAGTCGTTAAACAACATAACAAAACTACCGCCAGTTGCAGGCACTGACATATTTAGACCTTCCATAATCATCATCAGAGTACGACGGCAAACTAACTAGCGAGGACTACACCGCATTGCATATAAATGGAAGGCAAAATTAGATATTGTCTATTTATATATATATATATATATATATATATATATATGTGTGTGTGTGATTGTGTGTGTGGCGAAAGCTACAAACAGCTAATGTTCGTGACTACATAGAAATCGTTTATCTAATATTTCCAGTCACGTACAAAGTATGCAAGACTATTAGAGGTCAGAGCCGCAGATTTATTTTTGCTTTCCATATATATGCAATGCGGTTTGGTCCTCGCTAGTCAATTTTCCGTCATACCCTGATGATGATCACGAAAGATCGAAACGCGTCAGTGCCTGCGATTGGCGGTAGTTTGGTTATGTTGTTCGACGACTGATTAAATACAATGGGATTGGTGTTTACTTCAAGCTCGCAAACTTGATTTAAAGAAAAAAATGGCATTTTTATTTACATAAGTGCGCGGAAACTTTTTGTCAGTACGTGATGAGTTCCCAATAAGGACAAAAATGGTCTAAAGTATAAAATATTTAGTTTATACTGACAAATGTCTGTACATAATGGATCACGTGTTTATATTAAGATAACAACCTTGATTAATGTAATAGAAGGCTTAATATTGTTGTACTTAGTGGTTTTGAAGAATGATTTTACATTATTTGCTCAATGAGCGTAGAAGTTTTGCCAAATAATAGCATTCGAAACCAAGTTCTAAATCTCATCATAATATTCGTCTCAACTGACCTTTTTAGAGGCTTTTATTCCAGCAAAATTTATAATAAAATGTCGTGCTATATTATGATAAAAATGATTGCATTTAAAAATTTAAAATAGGCTAATTTTCTAAAATATTTTGATATGAGCTTTAATGGTTTTTTGATCCTATTGTATCGAATTTACAGTTTTATTAATATTTGTCCATTAATATTACTTTGACTTTCTAAAAAAAATATATCAATATTTGGAACATGATTTAACAATGGAAATGGTCATATTTAAAATTTATCATTCTTGACAGTAGAACGCAACTTTTTAATTGAAGATTTATTCTCATGCTCAGACCGCCACTTAAACTGAAATAAAAGTTCCGCAATCATTTGATTTTGAAGGCATGCAAGAGCGTTATTTTGTTACGATCCCAGGAGAATTGTAATATAATTCTAAATAACAATATTCAGTTAAAAGTTTTATTATGCTTGAACGATGAAGAACGCTGATTTCAAGTTATGTTTAAACTGTAAGGATCAATATTTGTCATTTGTGTTTATATATATATATATATATATATATATATATATATATATATATATATATAAGCTAAGATTAAATTTATAGCAGATTGAAATGCGCGGAATTAAGATGAGCTATCTTGCATTACGCAAAACATGTAATTTTCAAGAAAAAAAACTTTGTTTTGATATCTTTATTGAATTGAGTCATACTAAAGAAAAAATCAATTTTATTTTCCAGCTTTGAAAGCGTTTTTTGTTCAAACTTTATTAGACATTTTGAGTTTCTTCTTTAGCCTCAATAAGTGTATGTATTTGCGCGCAAACAATAGGGACATTATGACTAATCTAAGCTGGTATGGGAGCAAAACGTGATACACACAATTGGTATATTCGGTTATTAAGACAGTTTAACATTCTAATAAATATTCGTTACATACATATTTTGGACAATTGATTTTATTTTCCACCTACTATAAGGATAGATAAACAATACGATAAGAAGAGACATTAATACAATTTTTTAAAACCGGATTGTGTGCGTTTTGTACGAAAATGACCCATAAACAAAAGTTTACCTTTAAAACTGTTTGTTTACAAATGCCTTGCGTATTGCTAGTGCAGGAAAATGGTAGTCACACATAGGAACTAATAATTGTACTCTTTTCCAGACAATTATGCTTTTTTGCTGTTCTTCTTATTTAATTATTTAAATATCAATATTGAATTTTCGGCATTTCCCAGCTATCGTTATATTTCTCGTTGGTTGACCGACAATCCCTTAGCTTAAAAAACTATTAATTTCTACAAAAATGCATCTCAATTACAAAATAAAATCTACGCATTTTCAAAACATAAAACAAGCGCACAGATTAATTAATTTTTCCATAAAATATTATACCACTTGCCTACGAGAATTTACGTATTTACAACTTTTCTGCCAGAATAGAAAATTAATTACGAGAACTAACCATACGATCGCAGAATTTTTATTTAGAAAAAATATCATAGTTTGAAAAAATATTAGGCGTTTATTATCAAAATGCTCATTACAAATTCTGTTGAAACGAGACAATTGAAAAAATACCACAAAATAAATTGCTAAATCATTCGAATTATGAATGGGTATACATCAAAATCATCATAATAAAGGTAAACTTACTTGACTGAATTATGTTTACTGACCAAAAATTTTTACTGCTTACATTAAATCAAAATAATAATTTATTTTTAACTATTTGTTTTTCCTAATAAGAAATGCATTACTTTGTGAGTGATAATTAATGTTAGTTAATATCAGTACTTTAAATAAGTTTTATCGATCCTGAAATGTAGTATAATTATCTGCCGTTTTGATATGGCAATCACAAAGGCAGTTCGAAAGTCGTCGGTAAGTTTATTTCACGACAAACGTGCAATGCAATTTAAATTGGTTGCGCAAGCGGTCGTAACAATTACTTTAATCAAGGATGTGATCTTGACATAAACATCTGACTCATTATCTATACACATTTGTCAGGATAAACCATACATTGTTTAGTGTAGCAAGGGCAATTCATTTTGAAGACTGGCAGGTTAGCTCAGTGGTTAGATTAATTTATTCCGAAGCAGATGTGCCCAGGTTCGAGTTCTGTCCGTGGCGAATTCTGGACAGTAGTTGGAGTGTTTCCAATAATAATGAAGCCGGTCTACTGGATGAATTAAATTAATTGAGGTTGTGATCTTGAAATAAACATGTGACCCATTATGTACATAAATTTCTAAGAATATACTAAGAATTGTAAAGTGTAGAAAGGGTAATTCATCCTGTAGACCGGTTTCGTCCTTATTGGGAGCCCCTTACGTACTCACCAGTAGTTGCCATAAATAGGGCTTGAAAATTGCACGTCTGGTGCTCTAACAAATGAGCCACCCTGCCGTGCTGGATGAATCTCATTTTTCACTACGCAATGCTTGGTTTATACTTGCAAATAAATGTACATATTGTGTCAAGCGTTTATATCAAGATCGCAATCATGATTAAAGTAATTGCTATGAAATTTAACATATAAAGTCATGTCTACATTAGATAATGTTTGTTGCGAGAACATATATATATATATATATATATATATATATATATATATATATACATGTTTATATATATGCAATTACGTATTAGGTATTGTGCACCTAGTAAAAAAATTACCTCAGTTGTGACCAGAAGGATAAACCAAAGACAGCATGAACGGAAAGTATAATCTCGTGCGAATTCGTTTCGTGCTTACTGGCTACTCATCAGTAGGAGCCTGTATTACGCCCTTTATCCACTATATATTTTGGTAAGGAATGTGGGAAAATAGAGCTGTACAATCTCCTACCCGAATGTTTAAACCTGCAGGAGTGAAGCTAACATCATATAAAGTCTACAATTCGACATCGACGCTAACTTACTGTATAATATATATATATATATATATATATATATATATATATATATATATATATATATATACCGAGTCTGTAAAGATACGAAAACCTTGGCTATTTTGTCAGTAACCGATACCATCATTATAATAACGCAAACGTGCATGGTACTAATACTATGGCTGTCGAGTCGGTAAATGGTACCAACACGATGGATTTCAATGTATTATATAGCTCACCAAAATTGAGAATTACAACTAGGTCTGAATACTTGTTACTCCAGTAAATCCCTGCACTCTGGCCATGATCGATATTAGTTATCTCATTTCGAGTTATTCATGATATCATTCAATTAAATATGTAACAGTTAGATACTATTTGTTGCGGTGAACCGTTCTTTTTTCCCACATTCCTCAACAAAATATATAGTGGGTAAGGCGTGTAATATCGGCTCCTACTTATGAATCGCCAATAAGCACGAAACGTATGTGCACGAGATTATACTTTTCGCTTATGTTAATTTAAATTGGCCAAGTTAAGCAATATTATTAGCATGGATTTCACAAAAGCACTGTTTTCACCGCCATCTTTGAAAGCCTGGTAATCTGCATTAAAGCCTGTAAAAATGGCGTAGAATTTTGTAAAGCAATCCTTCATCTATTGCGTTGGATAGTAATATGAACTGAATTACAGATCGATTCTATTCATTTAATTGTTACCGCATTCTCCAATTGAAAACTGGATGTTTTGTTAACGAATTTTGTGGCTTTTTATCATAAGTTCCACAATATTCTCTAGTGATCATGATGCAACGCACAAATTTGAATATTACATATCTGGAATTCGCAGTGCTACTGAAATATTTCAACTCGGACGGTAATTATATGTGGTGATTTTTCCACATAATCATTTAATGACCCCTGAACACATGTCTATTGAAGAATCTTTAATCCTCGGCGTAGGATCTAGTAAGATATCAGTTAGCTCTCTTCAAGGCCGAAAGGTAACAGCTCTCGTAACAATCGTGACTTCATTTCAGTTAGATTGATTCGCTAAGTCAATTGAACTTTAAGCATCTTCCAACTAAAGAATTTGAAAGCCAGGCTCTACTGATCATAATACTGGCACTTTCGATGCTCACCTTTATCTATTTTTATTACTTCGGGAAGGCTTTCCTTGGCCTACTCTGCGCCAATCAGTTTTGCTTAAGTGGTATTTGTTTCATTAGAATTAATTGAGTTGTCGTTTGATTTGTCTATCTATTATAGTGAATGGAAATCCTATATTGTATTGGGCAATATTGCACAAACTTAGTTTAAATTGCAAGTTTCTATCCTATCTTAGGAAAACGCAAACACAAACGCTAATATTCTTTACAACATAACTAACAATTTACAAATATCGATTTTCCTACACTTTATTAAATAAATCTTCATTTTTTAATCATAGTCAAAGAAAGAATCAGTTGTGGCAACCGCCAGTACATAATTGCAATTCATAAAATCAAAAACCGTTTCACGCACGTATTTTAAGTACATGATATTTTTTATGTACAAAACTAACTATCGTTTATTTCATAATGTTTCTATCCAAATAGAATTATTTCAATTTACATGAAACTATTACGATAGAAAAAAATGACTAATTTTTTCGCACGCTTCTGCTATGTTAAACAATTAGTGTCGTTACATAGCTTATAAAATCTTTAAATACTTTCTGCTAAGGTGGCATGCAATGAAGTAACCTACAGATTATTTAAACAATAATTAAGAAACAATTTGCCATTCTGAAAAAAAATTTCTGAATTATATGAACTATAATTACTAACCGAAATAATGCAGTTTTGTTGCGTATCGTCGCAAAAAAGTTACATAATCAGAACAATGGGAAATTTATTCGTGTTCTAGGATTGATTGGCACCTTCATGACAAAGAGATACTCAATTGATAATAAGCGAAGTTTTTAATAGGCTGGTGAGTCAGGTATAAGCCGAATTACTATTCGCGCTCCCATTGGAATAATTTTGATAGAGATAAGAATTTTTTCACTTCTTTAACTAATATTGCACTCAAAATATTAGTCTGTCTGTAAGCGGTTCATCAGTTAAACGAATATTGGTTGCGCGGACGGTGATAACAATTATTATAATCAAGGTTGCGATCTTGATATTAGCACCTGGCCTATTAATTACTTACATCTCTCAGTATAAACTAAGAATTTTATAGTGTAAAAAAGTCAATTCATCCAGTAACCGATTTCGTCCTTATTGGGAACTCATCATATACTGATCAGAATTTGCCGCAGACAGGGCTTGAACCTGGGTACGTCTACTTCGGATTCTGGTTCTCTAACCACTGAGCCACCCTGCCGCACACTACACTACACAAAAGTTTCAGTTATATACTAACTAATGTAACTTGGTTAGTCTATTTTTCCTTTAGGTGGAGCTCATATGACATCCATTTAGACACAGAGTTCCAACTAACCATCCGCAATCTGTCATTACAGAACAGACATCACACTACATGGGGAAGTGGTAGTGAAATGAACATTTATATACTTAAACGAATATTGGTTGCGCGGGCGGTGATAACAATTATTGTAATCAAGGTTGCTGCATCATTAAGTAAATGAATTTGTCAGTGTAAACTATTATTATTAATTATATTATTATATATTATATTAGATGTATGATTGTATATTTTATGATTCTTTAGATTTGCATAAGATGTAGTGTAGATGTATATATTATACGATATTTATATAAAAGATGTGTGTATACTTAAATAAATATAAATAAACAAATAACTAATTTCTTTTGAATTGCGTGCTTTAATAAAATTCATCGTACCCTTCCTATTTGCAAAAACAAAAAAATTTATCAGATACAAGAAACATTTCGTTCTCATTATCTCCTGAAGTATTTGCTAATGAACATATCTTTATATTTACATTGGAAAGCAAAACAAGATATAAACATGTGAATATAGAGAGAGTGTGAAAAAATGGAAACCAATCAATTGCGTGCGTCACATCCAGTTCAAGCTCAATGCCTGAACATACTTCCCTGCTTCCATAAATCCGTCTGGAATTTTCTCATCCATAAGGCTTCGTATGTGGCTAGCTCCCTCTTGTTTTTGCATTTAGTAATTATTTTGAACGCTGCGTCTGGCGAACATACGTGCGATGTTTCGACGATGTGTTGGGCATTATCAGACCTATATTCAGCATTTGATTTAAAACAGGCGTTTAAGTTACAGTGTTCTCTCATTCGAGTAATTAACCGTCTGGTCGATTGGTGGCTAGTAATTTAAATAAACGTTTTGCGGCACCGTGCAATAAAAAAACCATATTTTTGTACATTGGCATTTGCGAATTTTGAAAAAATTGTTTCATCTATTTAAACAATCTTCAGAACCAAATTATTCATATTTTGTTCTATGTAGACCGAATTATTTAATGAGAAGTATTTCTCAAGGGAAGAAATTAACTACTCAGTTTTAATCTATTTCTCTGAATTGTATGATAGTTTCCTATTTCAATAAAAGCCTGCGCATGAATAATGTTTAAAAATTTTCTCTAAATTTGGTGAACAATAATTTTTAATTTTGCAAAATACATATTTTTACTTTGCTTCTGGATTTCCAATTATACAACAATTCGTTCGAATCACACTGAACATGTATATTAAATGGAAAATCATCACATTATAGTTTAGATTAATGTATTTTAACCTGATGACCCAAAATATGATCGCTTTAGTAACAGGTGTAATATTCCACCCTTTTTCGTTTTATTTATCAACCGCGAGCTATGCATCACTGAAAAAAAATTTCATAGCTTAGTTTTCGTCAAAGTGCCAAAATGGTTTAGAAGTAAATAATTCCATGCATCATCGAGACAATTTCAAATAGATACTGATTAGATCTTCAAATTGCCGTGATTAATTTTGCGATTGTTAAAGTTGCAACCTTCTTAGAATTTTATTAAAGTTAAATTGACCCAAATATTTAATTGAATGATTAATTAAGTTGAATTTGATTGTTTTGGGGATTTTAGTCAAGCTTATATTATGCGATATGTTTTTCATGTTATTTGCTTTCAGCGATCGATTTTTGGTGTGCCGTTAGAACTTTTTGGAAAATGGATATTAGCAACAGCTTGATTGACACGTTCACGCTGCTCTTTTACGAGCCACGTCAACTCTGTGTCTTTTCGAAACCAGTACTAGAAAATAGCATTAATTGTATGTTCATTAACTTCCTACGAGTTCACATTACTGCCTGCAAACACCCAGAATGTGACTATATATATATATATATATATATATATATATATATATATATATATATACTGAATAATTCATCATATCTTGGACAATCAGTTGTAACTAAGCATAACTGGATGCAAAAATATATAATTCTACGAAGATTAGATCGTGCCTCATTTCCAGTGGCTAATCCGAATGATTTTAAAGCTTTCGGACGAAAGTGACGAATAAGAACCCAGCCACAAACTAAGACGAAATCGATGCATACCTGGAAATGGGGATTAATCGGATTTTCGTGAAACTGAGTGTGCAAATCTACGAAACACAAAAGAATACCGTGGATACCCAAATGTATATTTAAATCATAAATGCACTTTTGGTTTTATACACTGAAAAGGCGATGGATATTACCATGTGTCAGATTCAAAGGAGAAATATTTTTTTTCTTCTGGAGCATTTGTGTATGTACACATACATATATATATATATATATATATATATATATATATATATATATATATATATATAACAGCTAGTGCCTGCTGTCCTGAGGTCAATAAAGGAAATTCTATTTGTGTTTAGTAATAGGTAAACCTTGGATTAAATTTGTTGCATTATATGTAGCATCGATTTCTATGCCATCACAAACACTACGTTAGTGTACGCGTGCCCAATCAGTATTTGGTGTGCTTTAGTGTAACATTTGCTTCGGAAATTCGAAATAAATTAAGAAAAAAATTTTTATTGATAGTTGGCAAAATTTAGTGATACATTTGATTTCACAAAAATTAATTGTGCACGGAATTCAGAGATTTTGGTTTAAAACGAATAAATCCAAATTATTTTATACAATTGCCATTTTATAGACTGTTATCTCTGTTTCATTGTTCGGTCGTAGGTTCCAGTAATTGCCATTCTTGATCGGAAACGGAAAACGACCAAGAAATTAAAGTATTGGTCTTTTGTTTTGAATTACAGCAAAACAAGTTGCCTCGTTGATGATTTTCAGTCGCGCTAACAAAGATGACCAAAAGCAAATTTTAAAAGCGTTCCAGTGGAATATTCAATCGTTTTTCTGATATATTATATATATATATATATATATATATATATATATATATAACCTAATAAATCCATTAAAGAAATATGAACCACATGTATAGAAGTGTGCCTTAACGCTTCCACATCCGTTTACTTATCTATAAATTAGCTGAGCATGTTTTTATCAGAAAATCTTTATCTCCGCGCCATATTAACTGAAAACTGGACTTGACATTTGGTCTGTCTCTATTCTTCGTTAAGATTAACTGGTTAGATAATGTTTGTTCCGGAGAACTAATATGTATGTAATTGTGTATTAGGTTTTCCGTTCCAATAACAAATTAGTTCAAATATGACTAGAAGGATAAACCAAGGACAGCATGAACGGAAGGTATAATCTCATGCACATTCCTTTCGTGCTTACTAGCGTCTCATCAGTAGGAGAGAGTTTTAAGCCCTATACTCACTATATATTTGGGCGAGGAATGTGGTAAACTGTCCTATTTTTCCACATTCCTCACCCAAATATATTGTGGGTAATGGGCGTAATACAGGCTACATTTGATGACTCGCCAGTAAACATGAAACTAATGTACACAAGATTATACTTTCCGTTCATGCGGCCTTCTGGTCGTTTATGAACTAATTTGTTATTAGATTAACTGGTCGTTCAAAATCGCTATAACAAATCCTCGTAGCTGGAAGTTTAATAAAGAAAGGTAGAACTAACTCAAATACATTTCCCTCCTAGGAACCGGCAAAACAGTGTTCAGTTACAGCTCATAAATTATTATGCATTTTATTGTTACCTAGAAGTGAAGCAATTATATAGTATGCTACTGTAATTCTGTGTGGTAT
This sequence comes from Eudiplozoon nipponicum, assembly GCA_029291075.1. Taxonomy (NCBI): domain Eukaryota; kingdom Metazoa; phylum Platyhelminthes; class Monogenea; order Mazocraeidea; family Diplozoidae; genus Eudiplozoon; species Eudiplozoon nipponicum. Next base: position 15,212 of record JAQBSW010008652.1, read on the forward strand.
CAACGAGATTTGATACAACTTAGTTTATTCGAAATAATTGGGGGTACATTCTACGGCTATAAAATCCTTTCATTATTTTCACATGTTGCAATCCAATACCTTAAATTTAAGTCTTATTCGTTTGTTTTTACTTCATAATAGTCATTGATGAACTACAAGCTTATCTATAAGTTACAATCTACTGATAAATTTCATTGATCATTATGTAACTGAAGGAAATTTAAATTAAATAATTTCAATCTCGTTAACACGTTTTGACGATCAATTTAGTCTGATAAACACAAAAGGCAAGGAGAATAATGAATTAGATTCATTATGAATTAATTCCAATTCGGCCTAAATTTCTGTTACATATATTGCTTTGCCTTCACAAAATTGAAATTAAATCTATATATTGTGAAATACGTTTATTATTTTTATTACCCACGCCCAATCAATAATAATGAGGAAGCAAACATCACAACTTATTTTGGTATAACTAGTTCTCTTAATTTTATATCATAAAATTCAGCACTCATTGAACATTTTAGTATATCGATCAAGCTAGTCAACCCGTGATTAGTAGCATGATCCATGCCGGGTCAAAAAGGACACAGCCATCATCCCGTTTCATGTGAAGCCTCGAGTTTGGTCTAGCTGCGCAGTAACATATTTTGTTAAATGTGTAGTGACGGAATGAGAACAGACGTTCCAGACGTGAAGGTCAAGTTTCGGCTGCTGAAGGAAACTTTGGATAGTGCTCATCAGCCTTGGTTGGCGAGCTATCCAGGAGAAGGAGAACTCCGAATGCAAACCATCACTAGGAATGGGCGACCTAGTGTTCTTTTACAGTACAAAAATAACCATGAAACATACAACTTACTATGATTACATACTGCATCGGCCGTCGCGCAGTATAAAAAGGGTCGCCTTATCTACTGAGCCGGGCAGATTGGATAAGCAAAATCGGGCTACTGCAGGGAAATTTATCTCCGATTCTGCCTTCTTTCCTTTCCCTTCCTATTCTCAATCTAACAATGACACTCTTTTAGATACTATGAATATGGTTGGTGTAGATCATATCACTGATCCCAATATTAGGTTGCCAAAAATTGAAAATAGTTCTAGTGGACGATCATTCATTAAACCTAGGTTAGGTTTTAACGTAGGCGCACGTAATGTGCAAACATTAAAACAACTGGGGCAACAAGAATCTCTTGCACGTACGTTGAATAAATTAGAAAAGGACATATGTTGCGTATTTGAAACCAGAATACAGGATCCTACGTGCATTACAGAACTGGTTGCACCATCCCTATCTACGCGTTATTGGCTTCGAACATCTGGTTCCACCGAGTTATCTCAAGCCGATAAATGGGGCTTTGGTATTGTCCTTAGCGCACGAGCTAAAGCTTGCTTATTTGATTGGATCCCTATAAATAATCGACTGTGTGGGGCACGTTTCAATCAAAGCCGGTATCAAAGTTGCTTTTTCGTTGTATCTGCATATGCTCTTACCGACTGCAGCACAGACGAAAGCAAGGACAACTTTTACTCCGGAATTAGCTGTTTACTAAGTAGAGCACGAAATTAAGATATAATCTTGGTTATGGGTGACATGCATGCTCAAGTTGGGCGCTTAAGTAATGCAGAATTTCATTTAGGTGGAAGGTACACTGTAAGCCCGAGGCGCAACGATAATGGTGAACGGCTTTTAGATAGCTGTGCAAAACAGAGATTATATTAAAGTTGTACAGACTTCAGACGTAGTTTAAGACGTTGCGCTACTTGGCGTCCTCCATCACCCGGACAACAGTGTACTCAAATGTAGCAATTAGTTATAGATGGCGTGGTTGCATCCAGGATTTTCGTTATTTTTGGAACACTTATGTCGACTCGGACCATGCACTTATCCATTGTAGATTTGCACTAAAATTTTCCGGAAAAATAATTAAGAATAAACACCAAACTGATGTAGGAAAACTTGAACTACCGTTCTTCCGACAAAATTATAAATATATTCTAAAGTCTAATCTAACTGTTCTAGATGGCGAAAATCCAAATTTACTTTGGTCCAAGATAAGTTCCACTCTGCACAATGCAGTTACTAGTTTATGTGGCATTGAAGGTCCTCGAAGAAATAATCATTGGCTCTTTGTAAAATATATGGAGATACCCGAAACAAGGCGCCATATTCCACCTGGCTCGACTCATATTAATACTCGTCGAAATATAAGACCCCAAATTAAGTGCAGTCTAAAAGTCGATCTAGAAAACTTTTGGATCAGAAAGGCTGAAGATAGGGAAGAAGCGTTCGCGTCAGGTAAAAGTTGCCGATTGTTCCAATTTATTCGCGCAAAAGGTTCGAGAAAATTAAAAGTTAGTGAAACTATAAATGATAGTAACAACCATTTAATAACCGATAAAATAAGTCGTCTTGTTAGGTGGGCTGTACGCTTCAAAGATGAATTTTCTTGGACACCCGCGTCAGTTCCGATTCCCGAAAGCATGGCTGCATCAATAGTTTTGAATGTTAGTCTCGAAGAACCATGAGAGTTAGATGTACTCGATGTAATCCTATCTCTTAAACGCCGTAAAGCCGTAAACCCCGATGATTTGCTTCCAGGATTATTTGAGGATGGTGGCGATATAATTTCAGGAGCGTTGACCAAACATTTTCATACTATATGGAATAAGGAAACCGTACCACTTGATTGGAATGAGTCGACCATCATTCCTATCTTCAAAGAAGGCAATCGTAATTCGTGCCATAACCATCGTAGTATAAGCTTGACTCCAGTCGTATCTAGGTCATTTGCTTCGATTATCCTACGTCGTCTTAGCGCTTCACGTGAATCACATACAAGAGAATAACAGGACGGATTCCGCGCAGGACGAGGTTGTATAGATAATATGTTTACGTTAAGGCAAGTTCTCGAACAGAGACATTTATATCACCGTCCCACAATAGTCGTCTTTCTAGACATCAAGGGCGCATTTGATTCGGTGAATCGCAATGTTTTATTCCATATTTTGTCGAAAAGCGACGTGGCCACAGAATTTTTTAATATTATACGCGCTCTTTCCACAAATACTTCTGATTGCGTTGAGGTCTACAACGAATTAACGCATAACTTTACGACCAAAAGTGGTGTTCGTCAAGGTTGTCCACTTTCCCCCTTTCTTTTAAATTTTGTAATCGATGCTATTATGAATAACACTCTTCCACACATTCAGGATGCAGGTGATGAAGTTCTCCCAGGTGAAAAACTAGTCGATTTTTACAATGCGGAAGATATCATACTATTATTCGACAATCGGGATACTGCCCAGGCCACCTTGAATAGATTAACAAATGCTGTTCCATCTTTCTGTATGAAAGTCGAACCCCTAATTTTAAGATACTGTTACAGGATCAAACACCACTCACTCCAAAGTTGCGACTGCAGAATGAAGATCTAGATATTGTTAACAAGTTTACATATCTTGGGAACTCTATTAATACCTTAGGCATATGCCTGGCGAGTTGATAATAAGAATCGCAAAAGCTAGAGTAGCTTTCTCGAACCTTCGTCACTTATGGAGAAACGAGAGTATTTTATTCTGCTTTAAAGGTCGTTTTACAATGAATCTTTACGCGCAGTTATACTTTACGCTAGTGAAACTCGATATCTTAGAGTTTATTTTAGACGCTTACAAACATTCAACGATTATTATAGGAGAAGTATAGCACATGTTGGTTACTAACAACGAATAACTAGCGTTGACATACTTAGACGTATTTTTGGATCTGTCAAAAAGTGCTCCTCTCTAGAAAAACAAATAAGGCTTCATTAACTTCGTTGGCTCAGTCACGTTTTGCGTATGCCCTCATTGCAATTGCCCAGTAGACCTCTGTTCTCTCATCCAGCACCAAATTGGCGTAAGAAACAAGGTGGACAGATTTTGACATGTCAGAAACAGTTGAAGTCAGTTACATCCAAATTTGGTAGTATAGGACCCGCTCGTCTGCCAGGATGGGGTCCAAGTGCGCATAATAGTTCTTGGTTAGAAACCATTAGCGATATGGCAACAAATCGAGCTCAGTGGCGATCTTGTTGTAGATATCTATTAGAATCATCTTCGTAACTTTCTTTTCTTAGTAGGGCAAAGTAAGATGTGAGGTTTGGTTTGTTAATGACATGATACAGTTAAATCCACAAGGAAGCTGTATTGCTGATGTTGCCTTACCTGAATGCTAACCTGGTCATAATGATATTGTGGAGAGATTTAGTTTGCCTCATTTCTGTGAGTTATCCTGATAAATTTTACTCATAGTAACTAGGTATTCCTTCTCTCTCTGTCTCGTAGATCTCACAAATACTTTGAGTGCAATATTATTTCTGTTGTTATTTATTTTTCACTCCTTATGGTTATATAGCAGTGAAACATTAGTCACTTTTGACTTTTTTATGGCTGGACATGATGATGATGATGATGATGATGATCTCAATCAGTGGACGTTTGTTATGTAATAAAACAAATCTCTATCAATATCAAGAACGATATTATTATATTACCTGTCTCCATTAAAATTCCACTAGAATTTAATTTATTATTTTATTCTGGTCAACACTCCTGTAATTTTGAATATATTTAAGAAGAGCTGTTATACTACTTATACTTATCTACTTCTTAATTGATATTCGAACGTACACAGAGTATAGGGCGGTAGTTTTGTTAAGTTATTCGACGACAGGTTAAATAAAATGGGATTGGTGATTGCTTCAAGCTCGCAAGCTTGATTTGAATTGATTGTTCCCATCACCCGTGCAATCAATGATTTTTTATTATTCTTTTCAATGTCTCGGTGCGCAATATCATGTTTCATATTTCGGCATTCCTGCACGTGAATCGTGCCGTAGTATAACACTCGCTTACCTATCTCAGAATAATTTAAACTGTGATGCTGCAATAATATCCTTAAATTTAAAAATTATATTTTGTATGCGTTTTGCAAATTATTATATAAGGTAGCGTTTTTGTCTTTACCAAGAAATAAAGGAAGACAGCTGCTAATATCGACATTAAATGCAATTTATCAATAAATTTGGGCAAGTTATCATTCTATTTACCTAGACTGAACAAACAAACAGATAATACATAGAGTGAATGAACGAAATGGTAAATGAATTTCATTAAGTACAAAATATATCATTTTAAAAGAACTGTAGATAAACAAATTGCGACCTTATTTTTGCAAGTAAAATGTATGTTCTGGTACCAACTATGAATGTTTGGAGATAGACATAAAAATTGGACGATCCCTCAGCTTACACACCATTTCTGTTTAAATATTTCGCAATTGTGCTTTTCTTAAATATGTTAAATTTTTCATTTGTAGATACTTCGGTACAAAATTAAATAAACCAGTTTCTTGTGTTTGCCAAAATTTGTTTTTTATCTTTGAGCTTTCGATTGATACAAATAATCACTTATATATTCACCCAAAAGTATATTCTGGTGTGTTTCTTTAATATAAATATAATATAATTGTGCATAAATATTGCTAAGGTAAGTAAAATGAACAAAAGTTCAATGCTTAAGAATTGTCGACTTGATTTTCTATCTAAAGCCAAAGGCAAAATTGCCAAAACACCCAATTTCCAAATAGGCTCTTGCGATTTAGTTTTTTTATCTAATTCGTATTGGAAAAGTAATATAATAAAGTTGCTTATAAGCAACTATAAATACGCGATTTAGCGCAACATTGGAGTTCACTTAATCAATATGAAACACAAATTATTGTTATTAGACCTAGTGCGTACATTCTGGTGCGATAAGCTTTAAAATTTTGAAGTATATTGAGGTAGTGTAAAAACATTGAAAACAGTACAATTTATGAAGTGTTAATAAATATCCCCTCAAATAAGAATAAAGACATTATTAGAATAATATTCTTATTCTGCATTTAAAAATTTATAAATAATTAAACACGATATCTTTAGAAAACTAGAGAAGATGATTTTTTATTTCTTTTTGCACGAAAGCTTCCAATAATAGAACTGAAATGTTATTGTTTATTATTTTTGGTTTACATCAATTTTGCGTTCTTGATATAAGTAACAATTCCATTATAAAAATACACCTTAGTCAGTATAAGCTAACCATTGCATAATTTAAAAATGACTATTCATCCAGAAGACTGGTTTCGTTCTTATCAGGAACTCATCACGTAGAGTGCAGAATGTGCCTCGTATAGAGCTCGAACCTGGGCACTTCTGCTTCAGAATTGGTGCTCTAACCACTGAGTCACCCGGCCGTACACTACACAAAATTTTAAGTTATATACTAACTAAAGCTTCTTGGTTAGCCTTGCCTTCTAGGTAAATCCTATATTATGATAGAATATCTCCTCTCTCGCTATGAAATAGGCAATAAAATCGATTTTCTTATTACATTGCGTTTCTTATTTCACCTGTTTATTCTCCCTAAATAATAGCTGATTTTCAATCACATCAGTGATTTATCAAACGCACATGGATTGGTAATGATACCTCAATTAGTCTTTAGCAGAGTTATTGTAAAATAGCCAGCAAGAAATTTCGCAGCAAGAATGGCAAAACGGTTAACACACTAGGGCAGAACTCAAAATAAGTTGGCGAATATCAAGTTAACGTTTACCCTATTATGTCTGAATTACACGTAATGACGCAGTTCGTCCGCAATGGATCGTCATCAGAGCACGAAAATCATTCAACTTGTAGAAACCATCTATAATTTGCTGCTTCCATCGCAAGTAGTCCTTGGCATCCTTCTCTTCACAAGAAAATCAGCTGCAAATTAGGATATGGAAACTTTCTGTAACATTAAATATATGGGCGCGTGTTTTTTGCCTTCGTTCATTCATTATCGTGCGATACCTCAGCCTATGCCTTTTAACCGAATATTTAAAATTTGCATTCAGTTCCTGACAATTGATAGCAATATGGCTGATACAATAGTGTTATGGTGTGTCTAGACAATTGAAAACGATTCAACCATCATCAGGTAAAAATGGACTGATGCGTGAAACCTTTTTCTGACTTCACATTTCATAATTTACAAAGATGTGAAATTTAGTTTCCTTCTGTTTAAAACTTTAAATCAAGTTTGTGAGCTTCTTTTGAGAACCAATCACATTGTATCTAACCAGGTGCATAATATAGCAAAAAACTGTCAGCCAAAGTACTCAATCAATGATTTTAAAATCTGGTCAGTATTTTGACTAATCCATGTCAGTTTTTTAAACAGGCCCTAGAATTATGGTGCATTACCCGGTTAGATGGAATTTTAGACTCTTCATTGACAAACTAGGTGGATGCACAAAAGTTAAGCAACTGAACCAATTAAACAAGCATCGGGTGAACGCGTGGTGATAACAATTGTTTATTTAAATATGGTTTGTATGTTCATATAAACACAAATCTAATTACGTTCATACAATTTGAAGTATACTCTAAGAGTTGTACAATGTAGATAGGACAATTCATCCAGTAGACCGCGTTTGTACTTATTGAGAGATCATCTCTTACTCACAAGAATTTATAGCTCAGTGATTAGAGCAACAAATTCCAAAGCACACGTGCCCAGATTCGGGCCCATTCCGCGCCCAATTCTGGACAGTACGTGAAGAGTTCCCAATAAGGACGAAACCGTTCTACTGAATGAATTGCCTTTGCAACCTGATGCAATATTGAGTTTATACTGGCAATATGCATATAATCAAAATCCTGCCACTGGACTTCAATCCAATATATATATATATATATATATATATATATATATATATATATATATATATCCTATAACTAGAAAAAAATGTATTTGTAGTAAATTTCCTCTGTATAAACGTCAATAATTAATCAATCTGTTGTGTGTGTTTGTGTGTGTTTTTTCCTTTCCATATATGCTGATAAAGATTGTAGATCCAATGAAATAAAATGCAACTAGAATAATAAACTAGATTAAATTGGCATAAGATAGCCAAAACTTGTCATTTGCTTTACAATTTGGCATTCAGTCAAATATTGTTGACATTTGTACCTCGTCACTGTAATTAACATAACAATAACAGAAATACAAACAGCTAAAATCAGAAATTTTAACAGAAATTTAGGTAAAAAGTTATTTTTCATGCTTTTGTTTCTACTCTCAATTATTTTAACTGCGTAGAATGCCAATAACAGAATTGCCTTAAAACAATTTGGCTTTATGTATAAATACGAAAAATCGAATCAGAGAGCTTTTTCATGGCAGAAGCATTTTCAACATTTATTAAAATTCTAGCTAAAGAAATTGTACCTTGAATAAAAGCGCTTTGTGCATATTTATATATAAACTTCTGTAATACAATTTTTTAAAAACAAATTTTCCAATAAATCAAACAATGCATAAAGTTAAAAACGAATGATGTGCCGTAGACATTTGTCTTCCTACTCTACAAATATCCACGCAAGATTGATATACTTTAGTACCTGCAACTGGCGATAGCTATTCTGTGTTCTGCTGCCGGTTTTGTAAATTAATTTTGCTCCAAATATAAATTGAAAAGCCAAATTTAAACATGTCTAGTTGAAATCAGCGTCATCAACGTTAACTTGTTAAAATAATTCAAATTTTTTTGTAGAATGCTGAAAAAAATTATGCTTGTATTTGCATTGCAACTAGGAAAACTACATTCCAGGTAAGTAAACTGTATGCAAAACTCCTGGGAGAAAGATCCGCGTTTCTGATTTGCTCAAATTTTAAATACATTCCTCCTTCATTCTTGTTACCCAGTTGGCAATCGCGCTCTAATGATGATCGTGGAATTAAACGACCATTTGCTATTGGGGCGGTGATAAATTAGATTTAAATCAAGGTTGCGATCTTGATGTAAACATCGGTACGATTATATACATACATTTAACTGTACAAACTAAGCATTTTATAATATAGAATAGTCAATTTATCAAGTATACCTGTTTCGTCCTTATTGGGAACTCTTCACGTACTGACCAGTATTGGCCGCGCACAGAGATAGAACCTGGGCAAACCTGCTTCGGAATCTATCGCTCTAACTTCTAAATCACCTCGACGCAGGCAACACAAATTTTCAGCTCTATACTAACTAAAGTTTCTCTATTAGCCTTCCGTTCAGGTGGAGGCTATATTGCATAACTTTAGACATAAAGTTCCAACTAGCCACGCCAAATCTGTCATAATAGAACAGACACTACCTCGGGAAGTGGTATTCAATTGAAAAATTGTATAATAAAACGATCTTTAATTGCGCATGCGGTGATGACGTACATTTAAATGAAGGTCACTATCTTGATTTAAACTCCAGTCTTATTATCGACATACACAATTCTGTATAAACGAAGCATTGTGCAATTATTGGGAATTCTACACGTAATGTCTAAAATTTGCCGCGGAAGTTAGAAACACGTTATTACGTGTGATATATTATGAGCAAATGCGATTTCTGCCCATTTGAAACTCGCAAACGTGATTTAAGAAATTGCTCTTCGTCTATCAATGATTGTGAATTGTTTAACTTCTGAAAATGTGGCAAAATCTGCAATATTGTTTTTTGACAGCATAGGAATTTTGTAGCCGAAATTTCCAGTTAAGCAAATTTTATGGATGACGTTTTGTTTAGGTGTCACGTGTATAGATATCCACACATTTTAATGGTATTGTGACTTGATCATCGTTAGTCAATTTGTCGTAGGGCTCTAATGATGCCATTTGCTGTTAGAAACGCGTCAGTTTCTGCGATTAATGATAGTTTTTATTTGTTGTGTGATTACTTTTATGCAATGGCATTGGTTTTCATCACAAGTTCAAAAATATGATTTACAGCGTTTTTCATATACTTCTCGTCTTGCTGAACTAATTTGGCACTAGCTAGAAAATATCAAATGCCTAAATAGTTTCCGCAATAAAGAATGGTTAAGTACGATGTGTTTCACTGAATTAGATCATGATTTCCACAAAATTGCGATTACTGCTGTCGATCGAATGTAAGGTGATTAGATTTGTCGTTATTTACAATTTTTATAGAAGTTAGCCAATCTTAAATATCACAGTGTTCATTCGCTTTCCAGCCTATATATATATATATAAATATATATATATATATATATATAATATATATAATATATATATATATATATATATCACCATGCACAGTGGCAAATAAGACTAGCGATTAAAGATCCACTTCCATAAAATAATAAGAAAGATAACAAAAAGACAAGAAAAAATTTTATTAATGGCGTAAATAAGAATTTAGGCACATAAATTATTAGTGCGAGATTTATGAGAGGGAGGACATAGTTACTATTGGTATATTTTCCTAGATAAAACAGTGAAGAGGTAAAATTAAGCATCAATACAACAACATTATGACCAGGGCAAGGCAACATCTGCAATACAGCTTCCTTGCGGTTTACGCCGTATCACATTATTAACAACGCAAACCCTCGCAGCTAACTCTGCCCAACTAAGAAAAGAATGTCAAAAAGATGATTCCAGTAGAAATTTGTAACAAAATCGCAACTTAACAATAAATGTTTGGTGATAACAATTATTTAAATGAAGTTTGCGAGCTTGAAGAAAACACCAATCCCATTGTATTTAACCAGTCGTCGGACAACATAACAAAACTACCGCCAGACGCAACACACAAACGCATTTCGACCTTCCATGATCATCATCAGAGTACGTCGGCAAAATGACTATCGAGGCTCAAACGACACTAAATTAATATGTAAATCAAAGTTAGATATGCGGCTCTCACCTCTAGCTATCTCGCATAAATTGAACGTGACTGGAAATGTCGGCTGCACAATTTCTATGCATTCAACAACATTAACTGTTAGCAGCTTTTGCCACATATACATAAATAAGCAATACAATTTAACAAAAATTGATTGCGCGGATGGTGGTAACAATTCTTTAAATCAAGTTTGCGAACTTGAAGTAAAGACCAATCCCTTTGTATTTAACCAGTCACAACTTTTTTCGACTCAATTCCATGTTGCACAGGTTTACCAACCAAGAATTATGATGCACACTCGAACCCAATCATGGCATATTTGTGGGTCTCATATTGCGCTATTTGGATTAAGTTTGCTTTACCTGTTTCTGCCAAGTCAAAATCTGCCTACTTTGTACCATACGTTAATCTGGCGCTGGCTGAGAACATAACGCTCTACTGAGCAATCGAAATAAGGGCATAAGCAAAACGTGAAAGAGCCAACGTATTTGCTGGAGTCTTATTATTTATAACGATAACCATTTGCTGGTCGATACACAAATAGAGCTCTTGATGTCAGCGTTGCTTATTCGTCAGTTGTAACCAACATGTACTATGCTTCTCAAACAACGGTGATCAAATGTATTTAAGCGTCTATAATAATCAGCTCTAAGGGGCCAAATCTAGCATAGAATACAATTTTGCGTACTGATGCATTGTAAACAAAATCTTTAAGTCAGATTGAAATACTCGCATTTCTCCATAAATAGCGAAGGCTGAATAAATCTACTCTAGCTTTCGCGAATCTAATACTCACATCATCAGACATATTTCTTGTGTTATTGATAGTAGATAGGTATGTTTGTCTGTCAAGAATGTCCAGATCTTGACTGTTCAGTCGCAGAGTTGGAGTGAGTAGTGGGTGATCCTGTAAACGTATCTCACATTTAGAGGATGCACAGTTCATACCAAAAGACGGGACGAGAGCTAATCTTTTCAATGTGGCCTCAGCAGATTCTCGATTGTCTAATAATAATACGATGTCGTCTGCACAGCCAAGATCAACTACTCTACCGCCCGGGAGAATTTTGACGCGTGCATCCTGAACGTGTGGAATGGTGTTATTCATAATAGTATCTACTACAGAAATAAACAAAATAGGAGAAAAAAAATGCATTGATGAAATCCACAGTTGGCAGTAATGTTTTGTGATAATTCATCGTAGATCTTAACGCGATCAGAAGTTTTTGTGTAGAGAGCGCGCATACTATTTAAAATCTTCGAGGGCACACCACTTTCCCGATGATATCGAATATATCATTGCAAACTGCTGAGCTGAATGCGTCCTTGAAGTATGGAAAAACGGTTATTTTTGGTCGGCGACATACATGTCGCTGTCCAAGAACATTCATTAACACAAAAATATTATATATACAACTTCGTCCTGACCGTAATTCATCTTGAACTTTTTTGGCATATCAATCACGCGAAGCGCTAAGACGCCGTTCGATAATGGAAGCAAATAACCTAGATACAAGTGAAGACAAACTTATGCCACGATGGTTTTCACCAGAATTAGGTTTATATTTTTTAAGATAGAGAAATTGATCGACTTATTCCAAGCCAACCTCATGGTCACATCATTCCATAGAGTACAAGAAGAGTAGGTAAACGCTCCACAAATTATATTGTCACCATCCTTAATTAAGCTTGTAAGCAAATAATCTGGGCCTGCAACTTTGCTACACTCAAGAGATTGAATTGCATCCGTATTACCAAATCTGACGGTTGTTCGAGATTAAAATTCCACATTTTTCATAGACGCATGATTTCGGAGATCGGTACAGATTTGGTTTCCCACGAAGATTGATTTTGACGTGTTCTGTTAACCTATCAAATATATATATATATATATATATATATATATATATATATACATTGAGTTGGATTTTATATTCACGTTTTTTTGAATCATTATGTATTTGCCTCTACTTCTGCACTAACACACGTACATATAAAGGATTGCATCGTTGAAAATTAACACATCTGTTGTAGAAAAATTTGGTGGATTTGTGGCGTAAGGCCAGCTCGCATTGATGAGTCACTAGTATCCATGAAATACACACGCGCGTGTATTTCGATGTTTTGCTCAGGCAGAACTATCTGGTCGTATTTGAATTAATTTGTTGCCAGATCTGAAAAATCAAATAAATCTAAATTCAAACTTCGTTTAAACGGTTTCATTTGTACTTATTTTGTAGAATCATGTCAATTACTGATGCTACATTAAATAAAAGTGCTTCATATTTTCGTGTGTGTGTGTATGCCAATAACTGAGAAGAATTTTTGTTCAAAAAAATTACATACTCACGTATGCTCATCTAAGTTAAACCATATTGATCTGATGCAATTTACTGACGTGGCACTAGATAAATCTTCAACATGGTTGAGTGTATCGTTTAGTAGCAACGAAGCCTGGAGATATATTTAATTATATTCGTGTGTACCTACATTCAAGAAAAACTACACTACATGGAATTTACATTTTTCGCGCTTCTCACTAATGGTTTTATTCTCACTATGTGGTGTGCCTTAAATATGAGTGACCTCAGGTGATAAGGAGACGCGAGCAATACTGAAATATACGCAGATGACACATGTTGGAATACATAGTCATGCGTTATTATTAAAAATAATTAAGGGCAAAAGATAATTGATACGTCAGAAAAAAATTTACAAAGTTAAGAGCTACACGATATATAATTTTTAAATGAATATCAGCATTCAGCATAAAGATTAAATAATAAGTGTTGCACTTTAATAGGGACACAAATTAATAGATGCGGTAAGAAACCACGAAGTAAAGAGTGAAGCATGAACGATGATATCACTAATGATACTTAATCTGTATAAAATATAGCAAATTTGTCCAATATAACGTGAGTAAATCTTAATCCAAAATTCTTTTGCGGAAGCTGGAATATGGTCATGGTTCACGCAATCTTAGCTTATAACTATTTGGCGGTAATGATTTTAATCAAGGTTGCGATTTTGATATAAGGTCCTGACCCTTTATGTGCATAAATTTGGCAGTATAAACTAAGCATTAAATAGTTTTCAAAAGACAGTTCATCCAGTTGACCGGTTTCGTCTTTACTCGGAACTTATTATGTACTTTTCAGGATTCGCTGTGGACTAGACTCGAACCTAGTTACGTCTGCTCTAACCACTAAACCATCCTGCCGCATACTACACACCGCATTCCTCATCCTTACTAGCTGCGCAACACCTAATACACAATTGCATATACATTATTTCTCCGTGACAAACACTATCTAATTTTTGTATATTTCATTGAATGATATCATGATTACCGTGAAACGTGATAAATGATATCGATTAAGATCAGAGTGTATGGATTGGCTGGAGTAACAGGTGTTCCTAAATAGATGTAATTCTCAATTTTGGTTAAATATGGCATATCTTGAAATCCATTGTTTTGTTATCATGTACAACCTTGGCAACCATAGTGTAAGTACCATGTTCTTTTTCGGTACCATAATATTGATATCGGATACTGGTATAATACCCATATTGTTGGTACCATTTACAATCTCGCTATATATTATGCATAGTGAGTTAGATTGGGCGAACTATTGCGTACGCTGGAGTCCATTATGTTGGTACCATCTACCGGATCGACAATCATAGTGTTGGAATGGTGCACGTTTTCGGTACCATAATGTTGATATCATTTACTGGTACCATATACAGGCTTGGTATATATACATATATATATATATATATATATGTGTGTGTGTGTGTGTGCGGTAAGCACATACCAGCCTCAATAAATGCACGGCGTCTGAATAGAATAACTAAGGACAACTTTCCCAGTTTTAAAATTAATATGACATTTAGTATACAGAGAATCATGAGGTTGGATGCCAAAGATCAATTGCCAATTCTCTCTAAATCATTCATAGTCTACAAATTCTCATGTATGTGCGGTAGCACATATATCGGACGTACGAAGAAGCAATTGATAAGCAGAATCCAGCAACATTTGCCACAGAAATTGATTAACAAAGGCTTGGCACCGTCAGGAAAATCAGCTATTTCCGATCATATATTGGCAACGGGGCACCCTGTCAATTCGACCAATTTCACAATTCTACATAAAGCAAAATCAGAAAAATTATTATTTATTTATGAAGCCCTTTACATAAAACAACAAGCACCTGACCTTAATATTCAGAAGTTTCATCAACATGATATTCTTATCGACTGGCCAAGAATAACAAAATTCAACAACAATCTACTAGTATCCAGTCAAGAACAAACAGGCCCTCGACTAGAATCAACAAACATACAATCGGATTGGCAACAAACTGAAGTGGAAATAACAGAGGCGCATACGATGACAGAAGTCTCCAAACAATGTGAGCGTTTAACACTGCAATCCACACTGGCGCTGTTACCATGTGGAAATGACAACTTTGCGCAACGAGGTGAAACGATCAACTACACTGGGAAAAATAGCACTCGTACATGTAACAGTGAACAATGCGCACAAATGGTTAATTCTCAAGCCATCAAAACAATAATGACCAGATCTCAGACATCACTTTTCACTACTGCGAGAATGACCTTTACATGCAAACACGCATACACACAAACACAAACGCATACACACTCACCAACTAGCCAAATCAAGAAACAGAAGTAAAAACAAGTCAGATTTGTTACCACTAGCATAATCAATTGAAAACCCAAAATGTATAAATATGTATGATTGTATAAGAGATGATTAGTATTCACGAAATAAATGGCCTTTATCCACTTTGTTATTTATGTGTTCTGTTTTCCAATTATATTATATATATATATATATATATATATATATATATATATATATATATATATATATATATATATTATAGTTATCATTTAAGTCGAATCGTGGAAGACTTTATATGAAGTTAGTTTCACTACTGCCGGATTGCGCCTTCCTATAGGAGACTGTACCGTCCTATTTTGCCACATTTCTCACCCAAGTGTATTGCTGGCAAAGGTCGTAATGCCAGATCCTAGTGATGAATCGCCAGAACGCACGTAACGAATTTGCACGAGATTATACGATCCGTTCATGCTGTCTTTGGTTTATTTTTCTGGTCATATTTGAAATAATTTTTTACTAGGTGCGCACCACATGATACACAATTGCATATATATTAGTTCTCCGAATCTAAAAAAATGTAACTGTTATATATTTAATTTAATTTTGTCAGGATTACCGTGAAATGTGGAGTAAAATGTGTTCAGAAACAGTTGTAATTCTCAAATTTGATGAACTTTAGCCTACATTGAAGTCCATCGTGTTGATTCCATGTACTAACTCGGAAACCATAGTGTTCGCACCATGTACCTTTTCGGCAACCATAGTGTTGGTACCTTTCAGAGTTGGCCTTAAATTCGCTTTGTCGATGTCTTTACATGAAGTTAGCTTCACTACAGTAGATTTATACATGCGTATAAGAGATTGTACCGTCCATTTTCTTCACTTTCCTCACCGAAATATATGGTGGTTAAAGGGCGTAATACCGGCTACTACTGATGAGTCGTCAGTAAGCACGAAATGAATGTGCATAGTAGTATACTTTCCGTTCATGAATTCGTTTTTTATCTTTCCGGTCATATTTGAATAGATTTGATAGTAGGTGCGCAACACCTAATACACACTTACATAATAATATGTCCGATTTTGCATTTAATAAGAAAAATAATATATTCGGTTTGTAGCACCATATTTTTGGATTTTGTATGTTAAATTTATTCGGAAAAAAATGACTTTTTCCAGTTATTGTGCGGCGTAAATCAACTCTTGTACCATTCCACAGCAATGGCTCTGCTCATTTTAAAATCTATTCTTTTCAGATAGTTCAGGTATATGATAGTGAACCACGTGTTTGGATATAGTTGGCCTTTCGTGTTGAATTTCCTCATGCGTTCTGCTAAAAGGCAAATATTTCTGTAACTCCATATAAAGTGGAGTTTACTTTCAATTCCTGTATTACTTTAATCGGATAATGATTCCATTTTCACTTAACTGGCGACTGAAATTGCCGGTTGGATGAATCAACAACCTATTATTGATTAACGCAATACTGTCTTATAATAAAATACAGTAACAGCATAAATAGATATCTGTCAGGAGTGTGTAAAAATATGAATTACAGTGCTAAAATCAGTTAAGAATAGCAACTGGTAGCATACGGACCAACTCTTCATTTAGAGACGAAAATTATATCTGAAAAGCTTAGATCTGCATTCGTTTTTAAAGTAATAAGTAGGAAAGTATAAACTTAAGCTGAAACCAGTATTTATGTTAATCAATAACCAGGTGTTTTAACTCTTAATATATTAGTTTATAACAAATTACCCAATGGGCATAAACGTCATCCATTGTAAATATAAGTTATTAGCCTCCTCATATCCTACAAAAATTATCACTTTACGTATCAGTTTTCATCTTCTGATTTTGGGGATAATGAAGATAACATTTAATGTGAATTATGGGGGACATACAAAAGAATTTTCTCTAAAATACAATTTGTCAAATTATATTTTTTAAATTTTTTGCTCAGCGCTTGTCAATGTTGGTTACAGAAAAGCCAAGCGGCTGAACTTTTACTATACATGATAGATAGTATTTAATAAAGCAGCAGTTGAACAAGCAGTTGATCATTAGTTTATATTATTTATCAAAAGGCAAGCAAGAAACGACCTGCGCGTTCGAGGAGCTAATTACAATTATCCGATGTAAATTGCAGCTCATTCAAAGAAGCGTTAAGCAGAATCAACATCGTGTATAACTCCTCAATGCCAAATAGCGAAAGACGATAGAATGACACAAGTTTGTATTGCCTCATTCAGTAACACGTTTTCAACTACTTAACCATCTAATGCCATGACTGTTTCGTTGTCAATTATAATTTACAATAAATAAAACAAAAATTTTACCAACTATTCAGACAAT
>JAQBSW010008653.1:0-32991 GCA_029291075.1 Eudiplozoon nipponicum
CTCTTTTGTGTGTTTTGGTAATCCGTACATTATTGGTGTAGATGATCCAACTGGCTTGAGCTTCTGTGCAGTGGCCTCATCAATAAAATCCGGCATCTGTCAAAATCTTAATTTCATTAATTACTTTGCGCTCCACCTTGTCTATTTCATCTGATTTATCGTCTAGACGTGTGAATTTTGTATTGTCATTTAACACGTTTTCCATCTTTTGTACGTATTCAGATTTGTCCATTATAACTGCGCTCTTTCCTTTATCAGCGCGTAGTATTTTGATGTCTGCATTTCTGCTGATATTTCTAAGTGCATTTAGATGCTGCTGTGTCAACGCATGCTGCTCTGCACATTTAGACGATTTCAAGTGTGAAGCCTGATCAACTACGAGTGTTATTTATGGTAACACATTTGCCTTTACAAGCAATCAAAGAGAAACAGCCGTTAATGTCGATATCAAATATTATTTACCAATATACATGCGCAAGTTGTCGATCAACTTACGTAGGCCGATCGACCAGACGGTTAATTACTCGAATGAGAGAACATTGCAACTTGAACGCCTGTTTTAAATCAAATGGTGAATACACGTCTGCTATTGCGCAACAAATCATCGAAACAATGCACGTATGTTCTCCAGACGTAGCATTCAAAGTAATTACTAAATGCAGAAACAAAAGGGAGCTAGCCACATACGAAGCCTTATGGATAAACAAATTGCAGCCGGATTTATGTAAGCAGAAGAAGCACGTACAAGCATTGAGCTTGAACTGGATGTGACGCACGCAATTTGATTGGTTTCTATTTTTCACACTCGCTTTGTTCACGTATTTCTATCTTGTTTTGCTTTCCAATTTATATATAAAGATATGTTCATGAGTAGATATTTGAGAAGACCATGCGAAAGAAAATTTTCTTATATCTGATAAAATTTCTTTTTGTTTTTGCACATAAAAAGGGTACAATGAATATATATATATATATATATATATATATATATATATATATTCTTTTCACTTCTTATGGTTATGAAACGTTAGTCACCCTTGGCTTTTGTATGGCTGAGCATGATGATGATGGCCAGTGTGTAAATGCACCTCGCTAGCAGTCTCATTTAACAGGTAATACGTTTTAAACAAATATCAAATATTAATAGTATTTCTAAAACAACGAATATCGCATTTTAGCAAACAAATGACATGCACAACAATACTCATGATCTCTATTGAAAAGTGAACTTGAAGCTAGTTAAACATGATTTTGTTGTCTTGCAGTCTATCATGAAAAAATATTTATTGTCATATAATTTTCAAAAGAAAATATTAAGCAAATAAAAGTTTCTTCTTCAAAGTTATATTTCGTAGCCTAGCATATAATTATTAGTAATCAAGTTTACCTATTAAGTACACTTAGTTAATTGCAAAAACGAACAACACTGAAAGCTTACTCGCATGGCTTCCCGTTTCACATTTTCCATATCACTGGACTCCGTTTCGTCTTGCTCACCATCAGAGCACTGGAATTTATTGGAAACCAAATCTGCCGCATCTTGCGCGTTCTCTTTAAAATCAACAAAATTATTTTCCTCGGCTTCATCAAGTGAATCCAATTGACATCGAAAGTCAGCTCGTGTAGACTGCATGTCCGCTATTTGAATGTCAGCTGGTTGTTTGTCGTTATTACCAGATTCTTAATTCGAATTAAAAACAAAATAAGCGATCAACGGTTTGAAGTCCATTGAATTTTACGCTAAAGAAACTACACATATAGCTCAATTCGAAAATTATTACGATTTGAGTAGGCCTACAAGAAGCAATGATTGAAGAACATTCAGAGAATCAATTAAAGTTAAAAAAAGAACGAACAAAAAAATTAAATCAGAATGTTGGTTACCTTAACGACGAGAAAATCAGAAGATTAGAATTCCATGATCCTGTATGAACAAATACCATCTCACAGAGCGTTTTGGACTAACACTACGGTTTTTGTGTCAGCTAAAGAGAACGAGATGCATTTAGATAATTCTGGCCAATGTTTAACCTAGTGCGCGGCATATTCTGGACAGTTCGTGATAAGTTCTCAATAAGGACGAAACCGGTCTATTGGATGAATTGCCTTTTCTACATTATACAATGCTTAGTTTATGCTGACAAATATATGTAATAATAATAATATGTAATTAGATTGCTGTTTATATCAAGGTCGTAACCTTGACGTAAATAATTGTTATGACTGCCCGCGCAACCAATGATCCTTTAATAATGAGTCACTGCTTCATTCATTTTCGATATATAATAATTTGTAACAAAATAATTTCTATATTCAGATATATATATATATATATATATATATATATATATATGTATATACCATATAGATACTCATATAGATATATCTATATATATATATATATATATATATATATATATATATATTTGCTTAACAAAGTTGGTTCCTTCAACTTAAAGTGTATACTGATTACTCAGTGAGCAAACAGTTTATCTTTAAAATACATTTTATTTTACTTTATTTTTAATATTAAAAAACTAATATCTTATATAATTATTTGTATATCCGTCTATATATACGTGCACATCTACATAAAGAATGTAAGCGCCAGAGTTGATTCATTCTGCTTTAAGTTCATACAATTTACCCTGAATATAGAGTATAATAAACGAATATATAATTATTTATATTTAAAATTAATACAGATAAATAATATCCATCACATGTAGGTGTATGTACCATATATAATATGCATAACCAGATAATCATATAGGCAACTACATGAGTTCTTCCAGTGCACATGATTCACAATGAACATTGTATATCAGACAAATCAGCATTTATTTATACCAACATCTTATATAAGTAAGTAAATATCTATCCGTTCATTATCTCAAATTCATAGTTGCGGACTCTTGGTCGGATTAGACAATAAGTGATTGCGCGGGTGGAGGTAACACAGATTTGCGAGCTTGAAGAAAACACCAATCCCACTGTATTTAACCAGTCGTCGAACAACATAGCAAAACTACCGCCAGTCGCAACGCACTGATGCGTTTCGACCTTCCATGATCATCATCAGAGTACAACGGCAAACTGGCTAGCGAGGATCAAACCGCATTGCATATATATAGAAAGCAAAATTAGATATGCGCCTCTCACCTCTAGCAGTCTCGCATACATTGAACTTGACTGGAAATGTTGGCTGCACAATTTCTTTGCAGTCACGAACATTAACTGTTTGCAGCTTTCGCCATATATATATATATATATATATATATATATATATATATATATATATATATATATATATATATATATACAATTAAACAATAATTGATTGCGCAGGTGTTGATGACAATCCTTTGAATCAAGTTTGCGAGCTTAAAGTACACAATCCCATTTTATTTAACCGGTCGTCGAACAACAGCAAAACTACCGCCAGTCGCGTTTCGACCTTCCATGATCACCATCAGAGTACGACGGCAAAGCAGTTAGCGAGGATCAAACCGCATTGCATATATTTGAAAAGCAAAATTAGATCACAAATTCATAGTTGCAGACTCTTATTTGGATTTATTGTTAAATTTGATTCCTCCAATCCACGCTTCCTGCCAATCGAAAAGTATTCATTAAATATGTGCATATGATTGACTTTTATATATTTATTTAAGATGTTGTTTTAAATAAATCTGTATTTGGTTGTAATACTATATATTCAGGGTAAATCGCAAGCATTTGAATTAGTATGGACCCCATCTTTTGCTTGTATGCTTTATTTAGATATGTATAATAATATTTATGTGCACATATATGTAGATGTGGGTTTAAAAAATAAAACGAAATGTGTATTTTACTGATGTACCATATGCTCAAGGTGATTATGCATACGTATCGTTTTACATGTATACATATAGATAGATATATGTATAGGTGTGTGTGTGTGTTTGTGTAGTATAGGTGAATAGTTATTGAAGGCCGGATATTTGGTAATACAAAAAAATAGTAAGTAAAATAAATATAGATAGGTCTGTCTCGAATGAGGATGCCACATTTGTCAGAAGTTGTTTCCTCTCTCAGTATTGTGTCCACGTTCTGAGGATGGAGCTAGAAAGGGTGTTGCGAAACACCAAATATAATTCGGCAAAACTCGGTACTACAGCATTTTCGATGGACAGTACACATGGAGAATGCTTAAGAAGGCCGGAACCAGTGCGAATCCATCAATCATGGTAGCCGACACTTGGTGCGTCTGGAAATGTAATGGAATCAAGCTATCGGCGACCAACAAGTGTTAGCAATTGTCCCGCAATAGTCAATTGCGGCGAAGAAAGTCACGATGCAAGTGCTGAGCAACAGAACCACTTTGTTTAGAAAATAACATTTGAGTCAATCGTTGCCACGTTTGACGCCATTTCCACCTAATCATTACACGTCATGCCCGAGGTGGCCGATACTCCTTAATTTTTCTATTCCGTCAACTTCCACGTAAGACTATATCGTATTCGCACTTCTAGTTCATCTTCCTACTCGAGAAAGTTGAAGTGGACGAGGTGTCCAAAAAGCAGCTGTCAACGTAGGCTGCATTCAGGACCATATCCGCGACTCACCTAATCGTAGGCATTGGAAAATTGCCCATTTGAAAAATGTCATAACAACTTTTAGTTCGGTGAATCAGGAATTTGTCGGATACCTAATTCTAGTAACAATCAATTCACCGCATAATGCAAGACTATCGCTTTATCACGATTTGGTGATAATCACGAATTCGCACAGCAGGTAACAATATTAACGATTTCAGCAAGTGTATAGTGAATGTCATTATTAAGGTGATACTGCCTTGGCATTGATAGTTTGCGCCGGTTGCTCAATCTCTATAACTGTATCAAATCGAAAGTGGAGAATCTTGTTCCAACATCATTTTCAGACAAACAGCTGATGGAGGGCTTCAAAATGAAGAGACAAGTGAGAACCCATCAATCAAGGTCAAAAATCGGTGCACCTGGAAATGTACAATGTACAACATTCAAGATTCGACCGACCTAAGAGTGCTATCAATTGTCCCGTGGTGGATTTCCGACCGGCAATCGGATGTCCTATAAATACCACATGAGCCCGACGACGGCACCATGACTCGGCGTGTGTTCCCCGCCACAAAAGGGTTCAACAGCTACAGGATTACATGGACTCCTGGACAGTACCCCGTACTTCCGAATGGCGAATGAGCTCTCAACAGCCACCGGCAACCATGCAACTTACTGCTGCCTTGCAGACTGCGCTTGGATGTGCAAAGGCTAGAGGTGCGTCCTCGATCAAAAAGCCGAGTGGTGAGGGGACACCACTTGTACCAAATTCCCAAGAAACTCCATGAGATGTCACAATCTATGAATTTCGTTCATGCTACGGCGTCCCCGGCAAGCGACGCGCTCTGTGCTTCCCCAGAGGCTAGGGTGTCAAGTGAAAAGCTATCTGGTTTTATCAGCGCGAAAACACCTATTTATTTCGGGTGTTGGAATGTTCGAACGCTGCTTGATATCGGCAACCAAGCAATCACGGCCAAATCTCTATATGACTACCAGATTGAAGTTGCATGCCTGTCTGAAGTCCGACTGCCCGGCACGGGATCAACGAAGATAAAAGTACCGTCTGCAGAATCAACATACTTGATGCATCACAGCGGACCAGTTGACGGGTCCGGACAACACGGTGTAGCCATTCTACTTGGTCCTACGGCGCAGAGAGCCATGCTGGCTTGGAATCCTGTATCACCGAGGATCGCAACGGTCCGACTGAGAGGGAAACCATTTCAACATCACAGTGGTAGCCGTCTACGCACCAACCCTCGCAGCTGATTCAGATGTGAAAGATGAGTTCTACGACCAACTGCAAGAGACTATCAACGGAATTTCCAGAGGCGACATACTGTTTGTCGCTGGTGACTGGAACGCACGAACAGGACCTTCTGACTCATCCACCAGACACATACTGGGAAAGTTTGGTCTAGGTGAACGCTGCGAGAACGGAGCACGACTTATCAGCTTTGCAGATGTCAACCATATGTGCGTTACCAATACGCGTTTCCAACACCCTCGGAAGCATTTGCTCACCTGGTATTCAAACGATGGTCACACAGCCAATCAGATCGACTACATTCTGGTACGGTCGCGTTGGATGTCTTCTGTCGAAAATTGCAGGTCATACCGAGGAGCTGAAACTGGCAACCGAGGAGGGTCCGACCACACTCCAGTACGTGCCAAATTGAGGCTTCATCTCAAGTCCCGACGGCGCCATCAACCTACGAGACGCCTGAACGTTGCTACCCTAACGGACCCATCCCGTTGTACAGCGCTATTTGCCTCAATCACTGCAAAGTTGACTTCCGCTGACGGTGGTACACATGCCGTAGATAAAATCAATGTGGAGCATCAATGGAATAACTTGAAACTCTCTACTCAGCAAGCTGCGCTTGAAAAGCTCGGAACCATGAAAAGTCACCATAAAGACTGGATATCTGAACGCACGTTACGGGCGTCACAAAAAGCAAGAGATGCCCGGATGAATAACGCGCCTAATTATCGCCACCTGAGACGTGAAACCACGAGGTCTGCTCGGGCTGACCGTAAGCAGTACTGGGATGAAATGGCTTCCGCCATGGAATCGGCTGCAAACGTCGGTGATTTCGGGGGTCTCTTCCGTCTTATACGTAAAGCATCCGGTAAGCGCAATGCAGAGACAATTCTACGCAGCGCAACAGGAGACTTGATTTCTGATTTCAATGGCAAAATCGCAAGATGGGTTGAACATTTTTCGCAGTTATTGAACGGACCATACAGTGGCCGCTCCCCACCGCAACCACCTACAACATCTACACCCAGCTACGACGTAGACTGCTCTTCCCCAACTGAGGTTGAGATCGCTACGACCATCCAGCGCATGAAGAACAAGAAATCCCCCGGTGAAGATGGAATTCCTGCAGAGATCTACAAGGCCTGTATAGGCACACTACTGCCATCAATTCATCGACTGTTCTCTTCTATCTGGGAACAAGAAGCATGCCCGTCAGACTTCGGAATGTCAATCCTGCTACCGTTTCCCAAAAAGGGTGATAGATCAAGGTGCGAACACTACCGTGGTATCAGTCTTCTCAACACCGCATCCAAGCTGTTTGCGTCGATTCTATTGAACCACTTCTGTAATGAGCGGCATGCCCGTACCCGTCCAAATCAGGGTGGATTCCGCCCAGGCAAAGGCTGTGTTGAACAGATCTTTACTTTACGGCGAGGTTTGGAACATCGCAACGAATTTCAACAGCCAAACGTCGCTTGTTTCATTGATTTCCGAGCTGCTTTTGACTCTGTTGATCGCGACTCCCTATGGAACATCATGCTGCTCGACGGAATGCCCATAAAACTCGTCAATCTGATCAAGGCCTACTATGCAGCCACCAAAGCCAGAGTACGTGTTTACGGAGAAGAATCGGATGAATTCAGTCTGCACACAGGGGTTCGACAAGGATGTCCCTTGTCACCCATATTGTTCAATTATGCGGTTGACTGGATTCTGAGCAACGCGCTAACTGGGTTCCGAGGCGTTCAAGTATCAAATAACCTATGGCTGACGGATGTTGATTACGCAGACGATGTTGTTCTCCTTGCTGACAGCTTTGGGAGCATGCAAACCGTTTTGGATCAAGTGGCCCAGTTTTCATCAGCCGTTGGTCTGGAAATCAATGCCGACAAAACGAAAGCCTTCGCCATCGGTGTATCTTCATCTGATGAGAAGCTCACGGTGTACGACAGCCCAATCGAAACAGTCGACGATTTTACGTACCTTGGCTCAAAAATACTTCCAACTGGTCAAGCAAAGAATGAAGTCCGAACACGCATCGACCGTGCCAGACTTGCTTTCTTACAATTGAAGAACTCACTTTGGAGAAGAAGTGAAATCAGCCTCAAAACGAAAATCCGAGTCTACCAGGCTACTGTTCGCCCTGTGCTACTGTATGGCTGTGAGACTTGGCCATTACGTTCTGAGGACGCCAAAAAGCTTGAAGTATTCGACCATTGGTGCCTCAGGTACATCACAAAGACAGAATGGATGGACCAGAAGTCGAACGCATCTGTTCGTCACCAATGTGGTAACATCATGCAACTATCCGTATAGATCCAACACCGTCGACTTCAATGGTTCGGGCACGTACTATGCAAACCAGAAGACGAACTGGTACAGCAGGTGATGAACCCAGGTCAATGTGCAAACTGGCACTGCCGCCGAGGTGGGCAACTGAAGACATGGCTTGCAACAATCAAATCGGACGTGGAACTCCTTGGTTTACGCAATGTTTATGGTCCACGTCACTGGGAGCGTCATTGGCCCTCTTTATGTTCCGAAATGGCTGCCAACCGCCCGGCATGAAGAGGTATAATCCGGGATATCAATGGAGCCGGCTTATCCTCCAAAAGGAGTCAGCCGCAGTAAAGTAAAGTAAGTAAAGATGCTACATAGTAGGTTTCTATGCAAACCATCCAAGCTCAAACAGAAAGCGATGCTGTGCTTCTGAAACTCCTGTCATACGTCAATTTTGGAAAGCAAATGCGATTAATTAAACGAATATTGGTTGCGCGGACGGTGATATTAATTACTTTAATCAAAGTTGCGATCGTGATATGAACCCCTGACCCATTAAGTACATACATTTTCCCATATAAACTAAAAATTGTATAGTGTAGAAAAGGCAATTCATCCAGTAGACCGGTTTCGTCCTTATTGGAACTCATCACGTACTGTCCAGAATTTGCTGCGGACAGAGCTCGAAACCTGGGAACGCCTGCTACGGAATCTAGTGCCCTAACCACTGAACCACACTGCCGCACACAACAAAATTTACAGTTATTTACTAATTATTGTGCGACATGGTGGATCAGTGGTTAGAGCACTAGATTCCGAAGCAGGCGTGCCCAGGTTCGAGCACTGTCCGCAGCAAATTCTGGACAGTACGTGATGAGTTCCCAAATAAGGACGAAACCTGTCTACTGGATGAACTGCCTTTTCTACACTATACAATACTTAGTTAACACTGACAATTGTATTTATATAATGAATCAGATGTTTATATCAAGATCGCAACCTTGATTAAAGTGAGATTAAGTTGGGTGCAATACACGTATTAGGCAACAACAAACAAAAAGCAGGGAACGCACACGCTGAGGCTAGCAAACACCTTCATATGTACACGCAAGCACAAACAATTCACCGGTTTATATACAATTATTCGTTTGTCACATCCAGTGGCTCATAGCTACAAAACACACCAGCGTGACCACACGTATGCCCTAGATAATTGAACCCAAAAAAGGAAGGAAGAATACACTAGCATATATATATATATATATATATATATATATATATATATATATATATATATATATATATATATATATATATATATATATATATATATATATAGTTTTTACTGACAGGCCATGCCAGTTAAACTTACCGGCTGGAAACAGCTTTGTGTCAAATTCTGGTAAGTCTTGGCTTTGAATCTTGGTGTTTACGTTGAATGTACACTTAGGTGAGACTGAAACTGCAAAATCATCTAGTTTACTTAGCTCTGCGAAACCATCAAGCCGCAGAACTGAACGATTTATGCGATTCAGTAGAATGCGCCTCTGAAGTTGTTGCTTGATTTCAAAAAGCAAGGCGTTGGTGTCAAACACGAATATAAAATAGTGTCGAGGAATATAATATATAATTCAAAATAATTTTCCTGGTAAAACCTAGGCAGTACATATTATGAATAAAGCAATTCATCTACAGTAAAACGATTTAGTCCTTAAGTAGTCACGCAGAATTCCAGAGGGGTATTGAAGACTAATAGTATTACTGGAAGTACCATTCCAGTATAGGATTTGCAATAGCCGTAATTTAATATGTACGTGCAGTTTTATTAAACTCTAGTGAGACTTGGCCCCTTAGAATCGGTGATTTTAGACGCTTACAGGTTACTAACAAAGAATAACGTACGCTGACGTCCCCAGACGTATTTGTGGATCGGCCAACAATTGCTTCTCATTAGAGAAACAAGTAAGGCTCCATCAACCGCGTTGGCTCGGTTACGTTTTGCGTATGTTATCAATTCGATTGCCCAATAGAGCAGTATTCTCCCACCCAGCGCCAAATTGGTAGAAACAACTAAAGTCAACTACATCTAAATTGGGTAGTATGGGACCCAGTCGTCTGCCAGGATAGGGTCCACGTGCGCATCATAGTTCTTGGTTGGAAACCCTGCGCGATACAGCATCGAGTCGAACTCAGTGGCGATCTTGTTGTAGATGTCTAGTAGAATCATCTTCGTAACTTTATTTTCTTAGTTGGGCAGAATTACCAGCAAAGTTGTGTTGTGTTTATGACGTGATATAGTGAAAACCGCAAGGAAGCTGTCTTGCCTTAAAGCTGACCTGGGTATAATGGTGTTGTGCAGAAGTCTAGTTTACCTCACTTCTGTTTGTTATCTAGATAAGTATTCTCATAAAAACTAAATCCTCATAAACCTGTCTCCTTTAATATTTTTTTTGCCTAAATTATTATTAACACTTTATTTGACAATTTTATTATTTTTCTTTTATTAATGTTATGTTCATTACAAAAAAATTTGATGGTGCAGGTGGTGATAACAATCCAAAATCAAGTTCACGTACTTGGGATAAACAAAAATCCATTTGTATCTAACAAAAAATGTTTTATTCATGACCACATAGCGATTAGACAGCACAAATTTCTAGTTAAATACAATGTATGCGAGACTACTACAGATGATAGTTACATCTCTGATCTGCCATACTTTGTATACGCATTTTAGTTTGATTTAAATTATTCATTTAGCTGTCGTGCTCCGATGATGAACATAGAAAGTCGCGGAGCTGCAGTACGTGTGACTGGCTTCAGTGAAGCTGTGTTATGCGAACGACGAAATAGAATTAAATTAGAGCTAGTCTCATTACCGCAAACTTGAATTAGAGACGTTTTATGGCCACTCGCGCATTTGGGAATTCAGTTGATACGCCAGGTAAAATTAACCAGCACGGTCACGATCCCCACTGATACTACTAATAGTAGGATAAGTTCTAAAACTGGTACTACTACTACTACTACTACCAACCTGATGGATATAAATTTATGCTAAAGTTCACCCAAATTGAGAATTACAACAATTTCCGAACACCTGATGAGTCGCCAGTAAGCACGAAACGAATGTGCATGAGATTATACTTTCTGTTTATGCTGCCTTTGGTTTATCCTTCTGGTCACAACTAAACTAATTTGTTACAAGGTTCGCAACACCTAATAATACTTGCATATATATTAGTTCTTCGGAACAAACAGTATCTAACTGTTATATATTGAATTGAATGATGTCATGCTTACCGCGAAATGTGATAACTGATATCGATGAAGGCCAGAGTGTATGGTTTAACTGGGGTAACAGGTGTTCGGAAATTGTTGTAATTCTCAATTTGGGTGAACTTTAGCATAAATTTATATCCATCAGGTTGGTATCATGTACCGACTCGGAAACCATAGTGTTGGTATCCGGTACTCATCGATTTCAAAAAAGGTATCAGTTACTAACACAATGGCCATAGTGTTAGTGTCCTTTACAGACTCGGTATATATATTATATAGTGTGAGTTAGCATTGAAGTCGTATTGTCGTTGACTTTACATTATGTTAGCTTCACTATTGGAGGTTTACACATTCGTCTAGGAGATTGTACCGTCCTATTATTCCACATTCTTCTACCAAATATATATGGTGGTTAAAGGGCGTAATACCGGCTCCTACTGATGAGTCGCCAGTAAGCACGAAACGAATGAGCATGAGATTACTGCCTTTGGTTTATCCTTCTGGTCACAACTGAACTAATTTGTTACAAGGTTCGCAAAACCTAAT
The DNA here is from genome assembly GCA_029291075.1 of Eudiplozoon nipponicum. NCBI lineage: Eukaryota > Metazoa > Platyhelminthes > Monogenea > Mazocraeidea > Diplozoidae > Eudiplozoon > Eudiplozoon nipponicum. The sequence goes on from JAQBSW010008653.1 coordinate 11,956, forward strand.
ACATACTTGCATATATATTAGCTCTTCGCAACAAACAGTATTTAACTGTAATATATTTAATTGAATGATGTCATAATTACCGCGAAATGTGATAACTGATATCGATGAAGGCCAGAGTGTATGGTTTAACTGGAGTAACAGGTGTTCGGAAATTGTTGTAATTCTCTTTTTGGGTGAACTTTAGCATAAATTTATATCCATCAGGTTGGTATCATGTACCGACTCGGAAACCAGTGTTAGTATCCGGTACTCACCGATTTCAAAAAAGGTATCAGTTACTAACACAATAGCCATAGTGTTAGTATCTTTTACAGACTCGGTATATATATTATATAGTGTGAGTTATCATTGAAGTCGCATTTTCGTTGACTTTAGATTATGTTAGCTTCACTATTACAGGTTTACACATTCGTCTAGGAGATTGTACCGTTCTATTATTCCACATTCTTCTACCAAATATATAGTGGTTAAAGGGCGTAATACCAGCTCCTACTGATGAGCCGCCAGTAAGCACGAAACGAATGTGCATGAGATTATACTTTCCGTTCATGTTGCTTTTGGTTTATCCTTCTGGTCACAACTGAACTAATTTGTTACTAGGGCTGTCGATTATTGGTAGCCCAAATTCATGCAGTGACATTGCAGTGGTTTATGTAAAGCGGACCATCCTACTAATAAAGAAGCCAACACAAAATTATTTCGTACTAAACGCTGTTACAGACACGTAGCTGCTAAAATATCACGCGCAAAAGCAGATGGTTTTCCTTGTGCTTTTCACTGAATATGTCAGGTATAAAGATCGTCTAAGTTGGAAGCTTTACGGTAATCTCTGGCCTACTAAAATTTAGAAATGCAAATTTTGTGCACGAGCCAAGCATAAATTGATGGATTCTATTCAATTGGCGTATAATTTCCTAATAATAGTGTCATTTCAGGTGTTCATGGGTCTACAAATTCCGCGATTCCAACTCTCCACCAGAATGGTCTCCGTAGCCTGGCGAACACAATAAATAAGCGGTTCTCCGGGTACGTCTCAGTAAACGCAATCACTGGTCCTGCAGAAGTAAACCGGCCTAAGCAAGGACAAAATTAACGAAAAAGTCCATTTCATGGTAAGCATAAACGGTGGAATTGTGTCTGATTTGAAGACTTCAGACCGGTTGGTTGCATACAGTTAATATATTTTTGAGTAGTAAAATACTTATAATTTATTAATGCAGAAAACCGACAAATCAATGCAGAAATGACTACACATTCTATTTCTTCTGAGACTTTTTAAATGTTCTAAAAATAATTGTAATGAAGCTAAAAAATGCGATTTATTTGTTTAAAAAGGTATAATTGATACAATGTCGTTCACAAAATACCGACTTCATTGTCAGATTCAACTGTAAAAAAACTTAAATAATCCATATATAATTAAATGAACACTGGTTGGTCGGGTGGTGAAAGCAATGCTTTATATCAAGTTTGCGATCTTGGTATAAACACCTGTCCCATTATTTACATACATTTTTCAGTATAAACTAAGAATTGTATAGTGTAGAAAAGGCAATTCATCCAGTAGACCGGTTTTGTTCTTATTGGGAACTCATCATGTACTGGCCAGAATTTGCCGCGGACAGGATACGAACCTGGGCACGTCTGTTTCGGAATCTGGTGCTCTAACCACTGAGCTATCCTGCCGCACACTACACTACACACAATTTTCAGTTATATACTAACCAATGTAACTTGGTTAGTCAATTTTTCCTTTAGGTGGAGCTCATATGGCATCCATTTAGACCCAAAGTTCCAACTAACCATGCCCAATCTGTCATTACTGAACAGACACCACATTACATGGGGAAGTGGTATTAAATGAACATTTATATAATTAAACGAACATTGGTTGCGCGGGTGGTGATAACAATTATTATAATCAAGGTTGCGGTCTTGATATAAGCACCTGACCCATTAATTACTTACATATGTCAGTATAAGCTAAGAATTGTATAGTGTAGAAAAGGCAATTCATCCAGTAGACCGGTTTCATTCTTATTGGGAATTCATCACGCAATGTGCAGAATTTGCCGCTGACAGGACGTAGAGTTCCCAATAAGGACGATACTGGTCTACTGGATGAAATGCCTTTTCCACACTGTACAAAACTTAGTTAATACTGACAAATGTATGTGCATAGCGGGACAGGTGTTTATATGAAGATCGGAACCTTTATTTAAATTAATAATAAATATATAAATAGCTAAACTATATTCCTATCATAAATTGGCCTAGTCAAATGCGAAAAATTTCGTATCGCGTTCATTAGAAGGCAATGCCCCAATCAATAATGCTACTACTTCTACCAAACAGTATTGCACCGATATAATAAACAGCTGCTTTACTGTCGCATAACTGAAATCCACAGGTATTTGTGGGCTGTAAATCAGCTCTAGGTCGCAAATTCCTAGTCAGTGATGGAGACGGTCAGTATGATCTCATCTCATTTACCTTATTGTCATGAAAATTTTTGTACATCGCTGATGCACCACCAGTAAAGCAACGGTAAGCCCCAGTCTTCAATGATGGCCCACAAACCAGTAACACTTACGCATTGATTACCCTATAACACAGGTAAGTTAAAGTTTACCTGCAAACGAAGGCCCAGCTTATGTCAATTACAAATCCTGTTAGCTGAAAAACAGCTAGTTCATACCTGGCTAAGATAATCATTTGTACACGACGCTGGCTCCTTCGGATCCTCATCGCCTAACTCTCCGTTTCGTGTTACCACATCAATCAGGTCGGCAGGATTCCTACTTTCAGCATATTTGGCGACTGATGTTGAGCTGAGCATCTGGGAAGCATACTTAGCAATGTCTTTGTTCTTACCGACGTCAATATTGCATTCAAGTGTAGACCCATTCGATTGAGCGCCATCGGTTGACGCTGAAAGATGAAATTGACCATTCACAGGGGAGGTTCGTGATCTTGCAGCTATTTCACCACTCGAAATCACCACCGGCTGGCAATGTTCATATTCTTTCTGTTGGTTCGTGGAAGCTAAGTCAGCAATCTCTCGTGGCGAACTGATCAATATACAATCATACGTTTTGCAGAGGAGATTTATCATTAAAAACTATGATTAAATTCGGGAAGATAAACTACAGTAAAAACTGTTTAAAAGAAACTTCTATTCTTAATTTATCATAAATCATTGATAATCGGCAAACATAAATGCTTACAAACATACAAATACACATAGCATTATTTAAATCAAGACTGTACTTTACTTACTTTACTTTACTGCGGCTGACTCCTTTTGGAGGATAAGCCGGCTCCATATTCATGGAGTTTCTTGGGAATTTGGTACAAGTGGTGTCCCCTCACCACTCGGCTTTTTGATCGAGGATGCACCTCCAGCCTTTGCACATCCAAGCGCAATCTGCAAGGCAGCAGTAAGTTGTATGGTTGCCGGTGGCTGTTGAGAGCTCATTCGCCATTCGGAAGTACGGGGTACTGTCCAGGAGTCCATGTAATCCTGTGGCTGTTGAACCCTTTTGTGGCGGGGAACACACGCCGAGTCATGGTGCCGTCGTCGGGCTCATGTGGTATTTTATAGGAGATCCGATTGCCGGTCGGAAATCCACCACGCCCTGGTGACACCACCGCCATAGCCCCGTTAGCCCATGTACGATCGGCTATCGAGACATGGTTGACACCGTCGTACCACGTTGAGGAGGGGATGGACTGTGATCTTGATATAAGCACCTGACCCATTAATTACTTACATTTTGTCAGTATAAACTAAGAATTGCATAGTGTAGAAAAGGCAATTCATTCAGTAGACAGGTTTCATCCTTATTGGGAGCTCTTCACGTACTGTCCAGAATTTGCCACGGACAGGACTCGAACCTGGGCACGCCGCCGCAACCTGCGTTCGTTTAATTAGATAATGGTCAATTTGGTACCACTTCTCCAGGTAGCTTGGTGTCTGTGCTATAATGACAGATTTTGGGTAGGTAGTTGTTACTTTAAGACCATATAGGTTCCACCTGAAAGTAAAAGCTATCAAAGAAGCATCAGTATATAACTGAAAATTGTGTAGAGTGAGACGGTTCGAGCAACAGATTCCGAAGCACACGTGCCAAGGTTCAAGCTCTCTCCACGGCAAATTCTGGCCAGTACATGATGAGTTTCCAATAAGGACGAAACCGGTCTACTGGATGAATTGCCTTTTCTACACCATGCAGTTCTTAGTTTATACTGACAAAGGTGTGTACATAGTCGGTAAGGTGTTTATATTAAGAATGCAACGTTGATTTAAATAATTGTTACCACCGACTGCGCAACGAATAGTCATTTAAACAAACAAACAAACATACATACGTGCATAATTATATATACATATATATGTGTGTATAAATGCCTATCTGCATACATATATACATACGGCAATTGTGGGACGGCGATATATATGCCGCTGTTCAAGAACTTGCATTAAAGTGGAAATATAATCTTTACTACCTCGTCCTGACCAGAATCCGGCTTGATTTTCTACAGTATGTAAATCACTCGAAGCGTTAAGACGGCGAAAGATAATCGAAGTAAATAACCTACATACGGCTGGAGTCCAGCTTATAACTCGATGGTTAGAACACGAATTACAATTGCCTTTTTTAAAGATATGATCGAAGGTCAAGTTATTTCAAGCAAGCGACAGTCTCCTCATTTCACATAGTATGAAAATGTTAGTCAACGCTCCCGAAATTCTATCATCAACGTATTTAAATGATCTCGGAACTAAATCATCAGGGTTTGCAGTTTTAAGATGTTTAAGAGATAGAATTGCATCCCGTATTTCTGATACTGATGGTCCTTCGAGATTATCATTCCACGCAGCTGATCCAAGCATGCTTTCGTGACGCACGAATTCGGCTATTCACAGGAATCCAATCCGTTATGCAAGCTTCAGCTCGTGAGTTCGGGACAATATCGTCGTTCCATTTACCGGCTTGAGTAAATTCCGTGGAATCAAAGGTTCGAAACCAAAAAAATAATAAGGATGGTGCACCTACCTCTATAATGCTTATAGGATCTTGTATTCTGGTCTCAGGTAAGCAACAAATATCAATTTCGAATTTATCCAACGTATGGACAAGAGCTTCTTGTTGTCCAATTTGTTTTAGTGTTAGCACATTTAATACGCCAACGTTAAAACCTTACCTAGGTTTAATGCATGGCAGTTCCTTGAACTATTTTCGATATTTGGCTGTTCGATATTGGGTTCAGTGATATGATCAACACCCACCATGCTCAAAACATCTTGAAGAGCGTTATTGTTAGATTGAGAAGAGGAATGAGAAGGGATATAGGCAGAATCTGAGATGAAGACCTCAGCAGAAGCCTGATTTCGCATATCCGTCTTGCACAACTCAGCAGATAATGCGACCGTTTATATACTGCGCGGCGGCCGATGCCGTATGTATTCATTAGAATTCGTATTGTTCATGGTTATATTTAGGCAGTAAAAGAACACTAGGTCGCGAATTCCTAGTGGGGATGGTCTGCACTCGGAGTTTGTCTTCTCTGATAGTCTACTGACCAAGGTTGATGAGCACTATCTGCGCAGATGCCAGTGGCAAAAGTTTACTTCACAGCCAAAACCTGTCCTTCGCGTCTGGCACGCTTGCTCACATTCTCCACATACATACATGCACATGTAAACGCACACACACACACACACACACACACACACATATATATATATATATATATATTTCTGATTAGGAAGAAAAAACAATTTCAATGGTAAATGTTGCTGGATTCTGTTTATCAATTGCTTCTTCGTACGTCCGATATATGTACTACCGCACATACATGAGAATGTGTAGACTATGAATGATTTGGAAATTTCCTACAAGCCCAGTCGCATATATTCACAATTATTAAAAAGTTATCTTGTCAAAACAACAGAAAGAATTACTCTCACAAATTCTGCATAGTGAAGCGAAACCTAAAAGAACGCGACATTATTGACATTCAGGCTGGAACGGAAAATTTCTGCAATTACTTAACGAAAGACACCGCCCCACAGACATTCAATGGACAAGGACTGTAAGCTGAGATAGTTATCGCACCAGAACAATACAAGAAGGAATTCAAAGGCAGCCAAATCATCACAAAAAAGCACATAGACGAACTCCGAAAACTACAGTCAGATAAATCCATACCACTTGCCACACCCGACAAAGGATCAGGAGTTGTTATACTTGAAACCGACGTGTATAGAAAGTCCATGAACGATATTATAAATGATCAATCTAAATTCAAGCAAGACATCAAAACGAAAGATGATTTAACAAATATCGAATCAATAATTAATGCAATTCTGAAAAAGATGGAAAAAACACGTTTTATCATCGATGGCTGATTCCGATATTAGATCAAAACTCATAAAGACATTCAAATGGCAAAACTCGTCGGAACAAACACCGCAAGATTGTACGGCAAACCAAAAACTCATAAAGCCGTCACAGCCTCAGGAGCTTCATTGATGCGGCCTATTATGCCAATAAGCAAAGCCCCGCAAAATAAACCAGTTAAGTTTCTCTGCAAAATACTTCAACCAATACGAAACATCATAAACGCAAAACTATCAAGGTCTCGTTCGAGCTAGCAAATGAACTGAAGGGGAAGAACATTCTACAGAATAAAATGGTCTCACTTGACGTCTCATCCTTATTTACAAACATACCACTGGATAAGACAACGGAGACCTTTTGTGACCTTATTAAGAATGAGTTTTATGATTTCCCAATAGACACCAATGACATCAAAGACCTCATATCAGCATGTACAGGAAACGTGCAATTTACATTTGAAGGGATATACTACCGCCAGATCAATGGTGCAGCTATGGGAAGCTGCATTGCACCCCTCCTGGCAGATGTATACATGTATCACCTGGAAAAACAACCTAAAATGTATAATTGACCATTGCGCAATCTACAAAAGGTATGTAGATGATATATTGTTGTTCATCTCAGAAGCAGCAGACCCTTCCGAAATCCTCAAACAAGCAAATGGAGCCGATCTAGATATCAAATTCACTCTCGAGGTAGAGAAAGACGACAGTTTTCCCTTCCTTGACATCAAACTTACTCGAGAAGCAAACAGAGATTTGGCACTGACCATATATAGAAAATCCACTTTCACCGGACAATACATTCACTACAACAACAGTGTGCCAAAATCCCACAAAAGAAACTTGGTAAACAACCTAGCAAACAGAATCAGGAAGATCTGCTCTGAACACAAGATTGAGGAAGAACTGGGCTACCTCAGGAAAATTTTGCTAATGAACAACTACCCAGAGCGTTTCATTGATGTCAACATCAGACCACGGCAGATTCGCACTAGAGAGGATACCGTCAAGCAGATTTTCCTAAACTTACCATTTAGAGGCGACGTACCAACCTCAATAATTGCACGGCGGCTGAATAGAATATTTAAGGAGAATTTTTCTAGTGTTAAAGTTACTATGAAATTTAGTACACAGAGAATCATGAGGCTTACTTACTTTACTTTACTTTACTGCGGCTGACTCCTTTTGGAGGATAAGCCGGCTCCACATTTCATGAAGTTTCTTGGCAATTTGATACAAGTGGTGTCCCCTCATGAGGCTGGATGCCAAAGATAAATTGCCAATTCTCTCCAAATCATTCATAGTCTACAAATTCTCATGTATGTGCCGTAGCACATATATCGGACGTACGAAGAAGCAATTGATAAACAGAATCCAGCAACATTTACCGCAGAAATTGATTAACAAAGGCTTGACACCGTCAGGAAAATCAGCTATTTCCGATCATATATTGGAAACGGGACACCGTCAATTCGAAAAATTTCTCAGTTCTACATAAAGCAAAATCCGAAAAATTATTATTTATTTATGAAGCCCTTTATATGAAACAACATTCAAACGTTTCATCAACATGATATTCTAATCGACTGGCCACGAATAACAAAATTCAACAACAATTTACTATTAACCTGGCAAGACCAAACAAGCCCTCGACTAGACTCAACGAACAGTCAATCGGATTGGCAACAAACTGAAGAGGACAGAACAGATGCGCATACGGTGACAGAAGTTTCCAAACAATATGAGCGTTCAACACTGCAATCCGCACTTGCGCTGTTACCGTGTGGAAAATATAAATTTGCGCAACAAGGTGAAACGATCAACTACACTGGGAAAAATAGCACTTGTATATGTAACAGTGAACAATGCGCACAAATGGTTAATTCTCAAGCCATCAAAACAATAATGACCAGATCTCAGACATCACTTTGTAATACTGCGAGAATGACCTTTACATGCAAACACGCATACACACAAACACAAACGCATACACACTCACCAACTAGCCAAAACAAGAAACAGCAGTAAAAACGAGTCAGATTTGTTACCACTAGCATAATCAATTGAAAACCCAGAATGTATATAAATGTATGATTGTATAGCGATGATTAGTATTCACGAAATAAATGGCCTTTATCTACTTTGTTATTAATGTATGGGGAAAATATATATAGCAAATACGAACGAAATTAAATGCATCATTAAACAGAGATTTATGTCTCTCACGCGGTGTTTACAGAAGAGCGTATGCCAATAAGATTGAAATAGCATGGTCTGCATATTAGGCTCTAAGCGCCACCCGATTTCGTCACATTTACGCCCATTAAAGTGTCTTTTTGCGAGAATTCACTTTTGTCTGATCAATTCAAAGTTAATGCGAGTTGTTTCCCGTTCCTAAAATTTCGCGTCGAGCGTTATGTGTAAGCAACCGTCTAAAATAGTGTGTGTCAAAGTTAATGTAAACGGCGTCCCTTCACTAGATGATACGTTTATGACATACTGAATAGCAACTGGAAAGAACTGGCCGACCAGTAACTTTTGTTTCTGATTGATATATTCAGGCGCTCAATTGGAAGTGATCTAAAACAAATCGAGAGGACTAATCGGTGCGACAGGGTGTGAAAGTAGTAGCAGCTATTTTTAATCACCTCTCATGCCTTAGCAATATGTAGATATCTGCTATAAAATGTATTTGAAGGCCATGGACATGGTGCTTAAAATAACAAACGAGCAGTTTATGAGTGGTGTACGTTATTTTCATGTCTGGATATCTCCGCAGAAGTCGATCAGATCAATATCCATAAGACATGCAGATAAATGAATCGGTTAAGGACGTGTAACATTGGTTCATTGGTCCTAAAGTTAGGCTTCTGATCGAATGGCCGTAATGACCATTTTTAATACCATAAAAAAGTTATATTTTCAAAACACAACTTCGTTGGCTCGGTCACGTTTTGCGTATGCCCTCATTTCGATTGCCCAGTAGAGCTCTGTTCACTCATCCAGCACCAGATTGGCGTAAGAAACAAGGTGGGCAGTTTTCGACATGTCAGAAACAGTTGAAGTCACTTACATCCAAATTGGGTAGTATAGCACCTACTCGTCTGCCAGGATGGGATCCTCGTGCGCATCATAGTTCTTGGTTAGAAACCCTTAGCGATATGGCATCGAATCGAGCTCAGTGGCGATCTTTTTGTAGATGTTTTGTGGAATCATCTTCGTAACGTTCTTTTCTTAGTAAGGCAAAGTTAGCTGCGGGGTTTGGTTTGTTTATGACGTGATACAGTGAAATCCGCGAGGAATCTTTATTGCTGCTGTTGCCTTACCCGAAAGCTAACTTGGCCATAATGGTGTTGTGGAGAGGTTTAGTTTGCCTCATTTCTGTGAGTTATCCTGATAAATTTACTCAGTAGCAAGGTATTCCTTTCTCTCAGCCTCTCTCTTTCTCTCTCTCTCGTAAATCTCACTAAAAATTTGTCTAAAATATTATTTCCGCTTTCATTTATATACTTTTTTCACTCCTTATAGTTATATGGCACTGAAACATTAGTCACTTTTGAATTTTATATTGCTGGATATGATGATGATGATGAAACACACGTAATAGCTGTGAGGACCTGGTCTCCCTGCTGCACTAACAGATCATCGCCAGTGCATTCAAGATCGAGTCGGCATCGGCAACATAGTTGTCCACCCTGGTCTGTATGGCTACACACAGTGGGCTTCCAACTGACTTAATTAGTCTTAGAGGCATACAATTCACAGGTCGGGCTTATTCAATGCTCAAGTTCCAGGCTCCGATGGTCATTTCTAATAGGAAGATAAATATCGGTTACTTATGTTGGCATTTAAGAAAATGAACACTAATTTTAACTTGAAAACTTCCTAACAGCCTCCTATAAGAGTTTACAAACATTGGATAATAATAAAATGATCTTTATATACTAACCATATAATAACGACAATGACATGAAATTCAGATTTATTTTCACCGTTCACTAAACCATTAATGTTTATTATCCTAAATAATACAGAAAATACACAGTAACTGTGTATTAACTGGATCACAAAGTGTGTCGCTATCCATTTACAACAATAATGACAACTCGTGCCAGCATCAAGTGTATACGGTGAACCAAACTAACCTGATGAAGCGAGATTTTGTTCGATTCGATTGTCCTGCGGTGTCAAAGTCGCAAAAGTACTGGCTTGCTGTTCCACAGGCGTCAGGCGTATCAACCATCCGGAGTGGTTGCGGATTAGCCACCTTCAATAATTGAGATAGGGATTTAACGGTTTTAAAAGCTACATCCGCATTTTCTGGCACAGGAAGCTGTTGCTAAACGTTTAGCACACATTTCAAATGATAAAAACATAGAAGCGTTACTAGTTTACAACTGAGAAACCTCCGGTTTCTTGGAGGTGATAAGAATTATATAAAGCAAATTGGTAGCCCTGAGATAAACAACAATACCATTTTATTTAACCAGTCACACAACGTAACTAAGTTAGTTAGTCACACGTGCTGTCCTGTTTGGATCTTCTTTGGCCATCATCATCATCAATAGGAGCCGGTACTACGCACTATATCAACTGTATATTTTATCAAGAAACTTATAGGAGAGTGTATTGTCCAATTGTCCCAAATTTCTGGACCAGATGTCTAGTGGGTATAGGACGTAATACCGGCTCCTCCTGATGAGTTGCCAGTAAGCACGAAGCGCACGCGTACATGGGAATAAGCATTTCGCTCATGCTGAATTTGGTTTATTATTCTGGTCCTATTTAAACTAGTTTATTCTAGGTAGGCGATAATCTAAATAACCTTATATATATATATATATATATATATATATATATATATATAGAGAGAGAGAGAGAGAGAGAGCTTGTTTGCGGTTTTCGATCTGCTTTAGTCATGAACAGAGCAAGCTTATTTACGAGAAACTAACCAAAATGCAAAGATAAGGTATTGAATATGTCGCTAAACTACCATACATCAAGTAAGATCGTGCGACTGTCACAATAGAATGAGATTGGCGCATATCTAAAACCCGAAAATGCCATTTAAAACTCGATACCAATGGTTGCGCAGTCAAAAACGGTTTAATTTTCTAATTCAAAAAATGTTGCGAAAGCTGCCGAAAATTAATATTCGTGACTGCACAAAATGGTGCGGAAATATTTTCAACCGAGTACAATGTATGCTATACAAATGGAGGTGAAATAGTCTTCACTCATTTCTTATATATATATATATATATATATATATATATATATATATATATATATATATATATATATATATATATTCTTTATTATGCCTATTGCCTCTGAATATTACACGGTATATTTTTTAATTAGGAAGAAAACCCACACAAACAAAGTGGATTCGCCATTTATTTCTGAGATTTCTAAACTTCTGATTAGCACCTTTCATATTGTTTTTACTTGATGTTGGAGGAACAAATCTGACTCTGCCTTTACTTCTAATCGGCCAAAATAAGAAATAGAAGTTAAATCGAGTCAGATTTTTGCCACCAAAATACCAAATGAAAACCCGTAGAATATATATATATATATATATATATATATATATATATAAATTAAAGTTTGCAAAAATGTTTAGTATTTTCGAAATTATTTGCCAATATCCACTTCGAAGTTATTAATGTGTTTTTTCTTCCATATATATATATATATATATATATATATATATATATATAAATGGCGTGGATCAATAAAACTAATATAGATGGATGGCATGAAAATAGATAATTATAGAAAAATAATGGTCAGAAATTTATCTTATATAAAAGCCATGACAAACGCTTAAACGACTGTAGAAACCTAATATTTGAGATTTTTCTAAGGGAAAGGCAAATTTCAGATTTTCAGAAAGCCCATATTTTCGAATTGCGAGTTGATCCCAGTGATAAGGTTTGCTGTCATGCTCTGATGATGACTAAGAAAGGTTTAAACGCGTCAAGACGTGAGAATGACTGGGGTTTGTTAAGATGTACGACAACCAGAATACATAACAACCTAGTTAGGTTGAATCACAAAAAATGATAGGATTTGTGTGCACATTAATAGTAATTAAATAAAGCCACAAAAGATAGTCGTGTGTACCTTTTTCGTTGTTTCACAATTTCTATCATTTACAGGTAAATACAGTGTCTGCGTACTGGCTGCATCAGAACTGGCGCTGTAAACATGCCGATGCTCAGAACTCAAGCGAGTTTGCCTCGAATTGCATGAACAGTGCTTTTTTTCAACGTTGTTCTGATTTGCATCGACTTTACAGCAGATGTTCTGTGTTATATCACAGGACTGTTGGCCCTCAGTTGATTGAGCCAAATTCTTATCCCGAATGCCATTATCCAGCAAGACAAGATTTGTATCCACAGTTGGCGAACATTGCACATCGCGCGTCGATGTAGAGCTATTCCTCCGCACCATTGTTTTTCTACTAACGTTATCAACGCATTTATCTATTTGACTTGTCCTGAGTCGAGACTCGCTTGTCACCAAATCTTGCGAGCCAACATGCTTAGCCATCAAATCGGCTGTAATGTCGGGATCCGTCACAGCGACGACTGGACATGCTAGCATGTTTCCTTCCGTCAATAAATTTGAAATAGAATTATCTTGACCGAGCTGAACAATTCCGATCCCATTTTTTACTGTCTCGAATGCATCAGTAGCAACAGCGTCTTTTGACAAATTTGCAAATTGTGAATTGTCAGACAGCCAGTCAACTGGCATTGCAACTTTATTTCGTGGAACAAACGAACCCGCCTCAGCTAAACTTAATAAAGAAGCGTTTTCAAAATTCTTCTGATTTATTAAAGAGCTATTGGATTTGATCTCGTTTGTATTTTGATGCGTGCGGACGTACCGTAAATCGACGCCTCCAACACATGCTCCTGACATGGTGTGCTTTGGTGCCAGGTTACCAAATGAAAGAGTTCGCTGACTACTTCTAACCATATTAGAAGCAGGGCACACGTTGAAGAGCAACGAAGGATTGCTTTTGCTGCGGTAAAGACCTGCGCGATGCTGAATTCCCTGTAGTTGTTTACTTGACGGAGTTGATATATCACAGGAAGACTCCGCGGTAAACAACAGTTTATGAATAAACTGATTAACAGTGGGAGTCTAAATAATTGTAAAAAGTAAATAAATTGTGCCTTCATCATCATCATCAAGCACAACCATACAAACTTCAAAAAAGACTAATGGCTTACTGCCATATAACCATAAGAAGTAAAACAAAAATAATAATTTAGTCACACAAATTATTAGTAATATTTACGAGAGGTAGAGAGTACCTAGTATATTTATCAAGATAACTCAAAGAAGTAAGGTAAACGAAACTCCTACACAACACCGTTATGGCCAAGTCAGCTTTAGGGCAAGGCAACATCAGCAATACAGCTTCCTTTCAGGTTTCACTGTATCACCTCATAGGTAAACCAAACCTCGCAGCTAAATTTACCCAACGAGAAACAGAAAGTTACGAAGATGATTCTACTAGACATCTGCAACAAGACCGCCACTGAGCTCGATTCGATGCCATATCGCTAAGGGTTTCTAACCAAGAACTGTGATGCGCACGTGGACCGCATCCTGGCAGACGAGTGAATCCTACACTACCCAATTTGGATGTAAGTGACTTCAAATGTTTGTGCCGTGTAAAAATCTGCCCACCTTGTTTCATATGCCAATCTGGTGCTAGAAGAGAGAACAGAGCTCTTCTTAGCAATTGAAATGAGCGCATACGTAAAACGTGACCAATCCAACGAAGTTGATGGAGCCCTATTTGTTTTTCTAACGAGGAGCACTTGCTGACAGATCCAAAATACGCTGGTAACCAATATGTGCTACGCTTCACAAGCAGCAATGGTCAAATGCCTGGCAGTGCCTAAAATCATCAATTCTTAGAGGCTAGGTTTCACTGGCGTATAGTAGACCTGCGCGTAGAGATGCATTGTAAACACGAACTTTAAGGCAAAGTGAAGTACTCGCGTTTCTCCACAAATGTCGCAGGTTCGAGAAAGCTACTCTAGCTTTCGCGATTCTCATTCTCACCTCGTCAGACATATTGACTAAGTTATTGATAGAGCTCCCAAGATATGTAAACATGTCAATTGTCTAGGGTCTTCATTTTGCAGCCGAAGAGTTGGAGTTAGTGGTGGGTGATTCGGTAAAAGTATCTTACATTTAGAGGGTGCGAATTTTATACCGAGAGACGGAACAAAATTTGCTCATCTATTCAAGGTGGCCTGAGCTGAGTCTCGATTGTCGAATAGTAGTACGATATCGTCTGCATAGTCTATATCGACTAGCGTAATGTTCGAGAGAACTTCGAAACCTGCATCTTGAATGTGTTGTTAATAATGGCATCGATTACAAAATTAAACAAAAAAACGGAGAAAGCGGACAGCCTTGACGAACTGCACTGTTTTTGGTAGTAAAGTTGTGTATTATTTCGTTGTCGACCTTAACGCGACCAGAGGTGCTTGTGTAGACAGCGCGTATAAAATTTACAAATTTGGTGGGCACACCGCTTTTCGACCGGGTATCGACAAGAACATTGAAATCCACCGAGTCAAGTGCATCCTTGAAGTCTAGAAAGACGGCTATTGTGGGACGACGATATATATGTCGCTGTTCAAGAACTTGCATTAAAGTGGAAATATAATCTTTACTACCTCGTCCTGACCAGAATCCTGCTTGATTTTCTACAGTATGTAAATCACTCGAAGCGTTGAAACGGCGAAAGATAATCGAAGTAAATAACCTACATACGGCTGGAGTCCAGCTTATAACTCGATGGTTAGAACACGAATTACAATTGCCTTTTTTAAAGATATGAACGAAGGTCAAGTTATTTCAAGCAAGCGACAGAATCTCCTCATTCCATACAGTATGAAAAAAGTTAGTCAACGCTCCCGAAATTCTATCACCACCGTCTTTAAATGATCTCGGAACTAACTCATCGGGATTTTCCGTTTTTAAGACGTTTAAGAGATAGAATTGCATCCCGTATTTCTAACACTGATGGTTCTTCGAGATTAACATTCCATGCCGCTAATACAAGCATGCTTTCGTGACGCAGGAATTCGGCTATTTACAAGAATCCAATCCGTTATGCAAGCCTCAGCTCGTGAGTTAGGAACAATATCGTCGTTCCATTTACCGGCTTGAGTAAATTCCGTGGAATCAAAGGTTCGAAATCAATAAAATAATCAGAATGGTGCACCTACCTCTGTAATGCTTGGAGGATCTTGTATTCTGGTTTCAGGTAAACAAAAAATATCAATTTCGAATTTATCCAACGTATGGACAAGAGCTTCTTGTTGTCCAATTTTTTTCAGTGTTAACACATTTAATTCGCCAACGTTAGAACCTAACTCGGGTTTAATGCATGGCAGTTTCTTTCGCGCACCACTTTTGGACAGAATTTAAAATTAAGCATCGCAATCCACCGAGTCATATGCATCGTTGAAGTCGAGAAAGACGGCTATTAGAAATTGGCTAAAATTAACCAGCACCAAAAAACCTGCAAATATTTCGACAGATCTAAGTTTTTAGCACAATAGTTTTCAGGGTAGTCTGTCCAAATTTCATCTGAGCCTTGCCAATCGCGATATGCGCGCATATTGGTTAGAGGTAATTCTGTGCGATGCGAGCAAGATAATTAGGTCGTGGATAATACTGATTAGCCACGAGAATGTGGGCCTTCCTGTTCTGCGAATCCAAATATCCACCAGAATTTAAAAGAAACAAATTTGTGTGCTAGTGCGTATTGCATAATCACCTGATCCTTATTTTGACTAGCAAATGATTGCTTCCAAATCGTTATTTTTTCGTCGGAGAACTTTCGGTACCCCATCACGAGTGTCTTCATCAGTCCGCAGCTCATCACAAGTTTTTAAATGAAATTAATCTAGTAAGAGTGAAACTTCATTAATTCTATTTCATTTATCTCTTTGAAAGGGTAATCTCACAATGGCTAAAGGACGCTTCACTGAATAGGCGTGCGTCACGTGTGTTGGTGCGTTTATAACTGATAAATATTCAGCTAAATATAATCAAACACACATGTACATCTAACTGTGTGAAGATACAGTGGCTAAATTTAGGAATTACCCTTTTTAGGCATCAGAATAATTTTTCAGTTTTTACTAGGTGAAATAACGTAATAAAGGTTGACCTTGCTAGATGAAGAGAGGAGCACACTTATTATATATATATATATATATATATATATATATATATATATATATGTGTGTGTGTGTGTGTGTGTGTATTCCTGAACTTAATTTTCCCAAAGCAAGAACATTGGCCTAAATAACAGGAAAACAAAGGTCACTATAGCATGTCTTAAGGACCAGCGAAGACAGCTGGCATGCCATTGTGCGAATTATAGCGAAAACTGTACTGCCATAAGAATGTAGCATCAACAGTCGACTTCAAGCATTTTAAACAGCAGGTTTTGCTTGCGTTCACAGAAGACCCCGAAATGCACAAGATAATAAGGCATAAACATGCTGCTGGTTAGTAATTACTCGCAATAAGTCCGAAATACACGCTTATCAGGTGTGTCGTATACATAACCTCTTAGGTAATCAACATTGTGAAAAAAACAACCCGGTAATTAGTTTAAAGTCGTAGCCATTTCAGACATCATGATCGAAAAAAATTTCAGGAGCCTCACAAGTACTAAAGCGCTAAAGTCATACTCATTCGGAAGGATATATAAGATCCAGTTAGTTTAGCCAGAGGCCATCCATGGTCGAGTTACCATGCGGAAGCTCTTGGAAAAGTAGGCAAGTGAGATTAGCGACGCTCCCACCTTGGTAGCGGAGCAGAATATGCAACAAAATACGCTAAATGAACTTCATATTGCCTTTGCTGGTGCTTGATTCGACCTGTGGAGAGGTCAAGTTAATTCATTCAAATCGCTTCGGGCCTCTCTGGAGAGCTGTGTCCGAGAAACTCAGGCACAAATCTGCTTGTATTGCTCAATAACAAAACATGCAATAAAACGAGAAAGAATTTTGGCGTATAGAAAGGAAGAAAGACATACAGAGAAAGCCAAATAAAGATATACGAAGGTACCTCATTAGCTAAAATCCGAATGGCTTCTGTGTGCAAACGTCGAAATTTAGCTTCCGCTCTAAAGCATTGCAACGTGGCATCTAATTTGAGTGCAATATCATGGACCAGTAGATTCAATCTCTCAAGTTTGTCTTGACATTGACAGTCAAAATTGACTATAGCTGAATTTTCAATTGACGCATTACGAAGTTCACAATTTGTAGGAGGGTGATTATTAGTTTCACAAGTCGAGATAGAACTCGCATCCGTTGCATTCCGCTGAGATGTTTCCGTCGCCAACATACAGCTGTTAAAAGGGGTAATAAATAGAAGAATAATTGAAGAATAAGGTTAGTATGATAAAGGGTTTGTCATGCATGTTGAACAAAACAAAACACTTTCATTCTAAATAATCCCTAATTAGCCATATGAGTTTATATTCAAACGCTGCAATACCTACGCATTCTTCGTTGCGGAGTATTCGCATATATTCATGTTAAATCATATTTGATTTAAGTTTAGCCATTTCTTCGTATTATAAATATAAATAAAGAAATTGTGTATCGAAGCATAACTTCACTATAAAGCAGGTCTATAAAACAAAGTGAAAATGGCGATGTTCCTTTCGCAGAAACTCAACTCGACTGCATTATCTGGTACTTTGTGCAGAAAACTTTGAAAAACAAAAGGCAGTCAGTTGGAGTAAATACATGCATTATAATATTTATTTGCGGAGTTCTAGGTACTCTTCAAAGCAAGAAACGAAAACGAGTTACGCACTGCGAAAGCTGTCATTTGCTAATCAAGTTTGCGATCTTGATATAAACACCTTAGCCATTAAGTACATACATTTGACAATATAAACTACGGACAGTATAGTGTAGAAAGGCAATTCAATACTGAAAAATGTTTGAACTCAATGGCTAAGGTGTTTATATCAATTTCTCAACCTTGATTATAGTAAATAAGGTTAACTTGTCATTCGAATTAACGATTACTTTCCAAAAAGCTCCAACATTTTAACATGGCAACCGATCATCACTGTTGGTGGACCGGACTAGTGCACAAAAAATAAATTGAGTCCATAGGAAAAACGCATAAAAATGTTAATGAGACAACCGGCTTCCATCTAACGCATTTCAAACCGAAAATTTCCATGACATCGAGGCTGGGGACATAAATATAATGGCAAACATGAATTGAACATAAACTGAACTTTGTGAGTACGTGTCTGCGTTTTTGCGCATCTGCATTTGAATTTAACGCCTCTTTGTCATTGGTGTATAATAAAAGCATTTAATCCAATTTAATTGATTTTATTTTCCAAAATCATAATGCACAGTACGAAAGGATACAGTGGCATGTTTGACTGTGCCGTGTAAACCTGCTTTAATCTAAAGAAATGCTTCTCAATGTGCAGTGCTAACGTACAATAAGCAACAGGTTGTCAGCTTACTTATTAACACTTTCATGAGTAGGCTCTGTCGAGGATTGCCAAGCCTCGTGGTTTACGGTTCGATTCACATGCGTAGCAGGCGTTTTTGCCAGTGCGATACCTGTATCTTGTACTGACTGGTGCCGACCTGACTCAACGCGCTGTGAGCTTGTCTTCGGAGAATATTCAAACCTCTCAAGAAGTGCCGTATCACGCAAGAAATCGATATTTCCATCCACGTCTGTGCTTACAGCACACGCAGACAAATTTGGCTCGCCCCTGTTAAAAACTTCCTTAACCAGTTCCGAAGGTTGGTCACTTACCGCGAGAAGTCGACCCACTTTATCTTCTGGGTAAGTGTGATTACCTAGCGTATATTTACAATGATGGCTGTCTTCACAATGTTTGATAATATTGCTGCAGCTGCTACATATTTGGCGGTTGTGCAGTTTAATTTTGCTCACAGAATGCTCAACTGATGTCTTGCGACGTGCTCTTTGCTTGACATAGGCACAACCGGAACAAAATGATGCACTGTTGCCCGCAATCGTTATAGACGCCATATGTGAGGGGTTGTCCGAGCCTTCACGATCACCTAAAAATACGCACAGTTTTAATCTATTTGGTTTGGTTGTTGAATGGAGATAAGCAAAATATCTATTTGCATTTCAAAAGTAAACTTGAATTAATTTCGGACAAATACCTGATTATCTGATCGCAACCCGATAATCAGGTAAATGATCTATTCCCCGTCGCGCAACATGTTTCTTTTAAATCTTTGGCCAACTACGTCTGTGAAAAATAACTTTAACCAGAACAAACAGGTAATATATATATATATATATATATATATATATATATATATATATATATATATATATATATATGTGTGTGTGTGTGTGTGTGTGTGTCAAAGATCAAATGCAAATTCTTTCCAAACCATTCATAGTCTACAAATTCACATGTATGTGCGGTAGCATAGACGTACGAAGGAACAGTTGATCAACAGAACCCAGCAACATTTAACGTAGAAAATATGGATTTAAAAGGCTTGGCACCGTCTGGAAAATCTGCTATCTCCGAGCATATATTGGAAACGGGGCAACCAGCCAATTTGACCAATTTCTCATTTTTACACTAAGAAGAGTCCCAAAAATTGTTGTATATATATATATATATATATATATATATATATATATATATATATATATATATATATATATATTGAAAATCAAAGCAAAATAGAAAATGTAACCGTAGAGAAAGAGAGTGTGTGAGGTAAGGAAACATCCAATCAATTGCGTGTATCACCTCCAGTTAGAGCTCAAGTTCCGAACATGCATTTTGTGCTAGAATAAATCAGTCTACATTTTGTTATCTCATAAAGCTACGTATGGGACTAACTGATTTATATTATTGTATGTAATATTTATCTTAAATTCTATATCTGTAGAAAGTACGTGTGAGGTTTCAGCGATATGTTGCGTAATTGCAGACGTGTATTCACCATTTGATTTGAAACAAGTGTTATCGTTGCAATGTTCTTTCCCTGGAATAATTAGCCGTCTTGTCAATCCGCCTACGCACGTTGATCGATAATTTGCGCATGTATATTAGTAAATAATATTTGAAGTCGACATTAACGGATTTTTCTCTTAAATGAATGGTTCCATAAATTAGCTAAATGGTTAATCCGCAAAGTGAACCAGTTCGCAAACTATTAGGCAATTATACGGTTGCCGATTCATTTGAGTCAGTTACAGAATTACAGATATGAATGTTAAAAAAATATTATGGTGTCTTTTGATGTTACGTATTTTTTTACAAATTTTCCTGTTGAAGAAACCATTTGAATTAATTTTGCTTTCCATATATATGCAATACGGTATAATCCCTTATAGTCAGTTTGCCGTCGTACACCGGTGATGATCATGGAAGATCGAAACGCGCAAGTGCGTTGCAGTTGGCGGTAGTTTAGTTATGTTGTTGGACGACTGGTTAAATACAATGGGATTGGTGTTTACTTCAAGCTCGCAAACTTGATTTAAAGAATTGTTACCATCACACGCGCAATCAATCATTG
>JAQBSW010008654.1:0-32989 GCA_029291075.1 Eudiplozoon nipponicum
TATATATATATATATCATGGTATTTCCATCATAAAATAAAAACACATTTTGACAATAAATTGGATAATAGCCATTTTATTTAGAAAATATTCAACACGATCTTTCATTTATATACACTCTTGGTTTTATTTGATTTTCTAGGTGCCAACTAGTCGAATTTTCCATTTTATCACTATTTGTTTTTTACGGTTAATTGCATGTTAATTTTTAAGTGCATTTGCGTAGGTGTTTGTGTGAATTTTAGGGGTTTTCTCATAGTATTGAAGAGTGATATTTGAAATCTGGTAATTGTGTATTCATGAATTGAATTTGACCGTGTTCGCTTACTTGGCTGTTAGGTATACAAATGTTTTTTCCTCATTTTATCTTTCGTTTCGACTTGTTATTCGATTTCATCCTGCCGTCTTGGTAACAGAACGCAGGGTGTGCGGATTGCAGTGTTGGTCGCTCATATTATTGTACAATTTCTGATACTGATAACAATGGTAAAGATGCCGTTTGTGCGGTTGATTTCTCCTTAGTTTGTTGCCAATCCGATTGAATATTTGTTGAATATGGTCTAATAGGTATCCAGAATTGCCCGGATGCTAATACTTAAATTGGTTAATTCTCCCATTGTGAGCATTGTACTGTGATTAGAGGCTTGATGGCCTTTTAGGAAATTACGAATCGAAAAGTCTTCAGTCAACGAAGATCAGATCGTACCTCATTACCAGTCGTTAGTAAGAACGATGTTGAGGCCTTTGGAAGAAAGGGGTAAATCCGTACTCAGCCAAGAAGAGGCGAACTCGATACGTACTTGTAAATGGGAATTAATCGGATCAGTTGCGAAACTGATAGTTCAAAGCGAAAATCCCTCAGCGCCAATTGCGGAGAATCAAGATGTGACGCTAGCGCTGCGCAAATATTCGAGATATTCTGCCAATTATTCAATGTTGCTCTCCAAAAATATATAGTTGGAATATATAACAATATTTATTATTTAAAGTTTGCGGGATTCTCGTGATTAATTGGTTTTTCGGTATTTCAATGTTTTTTGCATATTCAATATTTTTTCCTTTAAATAAATTATTTTTTGTTCAGAGACAATGGGTATTATAAACATAGAAATTTAATTATATGTAGACCTATTTAAAAAAATTACATTCAATAACAACGATTGGAGAACACTTAGTTTTAAAACACGTAAAATATTTACTTACAGGCATGATATTTAAAAAAAATATACATATCGTAAAAAAGCCCTAAAGTTCAATATTATTATATAATTAAATTTGTTCAGATAGAAACAAAAGTCCTAGCAAAAAATGCGCACAAAATATATATTCCTCAGCTATTTTATCTGGATGAAACCTAGCTAAACACATTCTCGCTTGGGCTTGGAAATCTTCTTGGTATTGCCAAGGCATGATTAAATTATTTCTGATTGCACAGTTCTGGATAAGGACTGCTTATAGCAATAGCCTCCGAATAGAGAAGCTTGATCACAGAAATAGCATTAATTTAAATTGAGTCTTTGAGTTGACATGTCCCATTTCTTAAATAAAATGTATGTTTAGCTAAATTTGGGCCTGCAGAAACAACAAACTTTGCACTCACGCGTGAATTCTAACTTCTAATTTATCCGTCTAAGAAAGATTGCCCAAAAATAGCATTTTAGTCGTAGCTAACGTTGAATGCAAATTGGAGTGATTTTTTGATTTTCACACAAGTTAGATTAAGCTTGAATTTAGTGCTATTGCGCCGCGCCTACTTCTTTTAGTTCATTTTTGAAGAAGAATATATACCTATTTCTACAAATATTTCCGATTTATTCTTTATCTCATTACTTTTATACTTATCGATAAAATGTCGAGAGTAACTGTTAATGATTAATGCATTATTCTCACCATTCAAAAATTCGACACAAATCTCGATGCAAAAAAACATGTTGCCCCTTTTAATCATAGTTCAAAGCAAACCTTCGTTTCATCACACAATCAGTAGCTGTAGAAATGTGATTATTTTTCTATTCGTGTTTTCTTGGATAAGAGTGGTTTGTACCGTGTTCTGCGATTCGACATTTGAGCAGCACGTACACAGATGCAGAAGAAACTTCCTCTTAATTTTTAAAATTTAAAACAAATAAGCTGACGTTTCTCATCGAATCCCAAAATTTTGAACAATGTAGCACACGTTTTGAACGTTTTACGGTATTTACCTTTCATAACTTGAAAGAAAACTGTGAATGGTTAGAAACAATAGAACGTTTATTATTGAACAGATTTTCTGTGACGTCAGTTCTTGGATTAAATAAATTGCATAATATGATTTCAGACACACAGAAAGGTCATTTATGTTTTACCTACAAATCAGCAAATTTCCTCGCCGGTAGCTACACCTCAATACAATTTATAGATTACTAACACCGAATCGGGAACTGATGCATTGAAGTTAACTTTTATAAAAAAATTTTATGTTTTTACATGATGATTAGATTTAGTGAAAGCCAAGCTCGTCTTCTTGTCTATATAATAATAATAATCAAAAAATTATAATAATAATAATAATAATAATAATAATAATAATAATAATAATAATAATAATATAAAATATAATATAGTAATACCATTTTGTTTCAATCAAATTTTAGTTTGCTCGTTGTGCTGACACTGATGATTTGGTAGATGTGTTAGGAGTGCTTCATTTTTATTTCTCGGCAATCGACAAAACGAAACAAGCTTTGTGTTTGTCTATAGTTGGAGGGTCAAAAAACTTCACAATGGATGGAATGACACGAACAATCTTTAATCATGTGAGTAAACATTTTCCTTGTTAAAATTTGATCCTGGAAAATTTAAATGAAAATGGAAAATTTTATCAAACATATAATGAATTTTAAACTTTGGTTTAGTCTCATGTTATTGGTAAAAATATCTTCTTCCTAAAATAGCATTTGTCAACATAATTGCTCGTCACCAATTTTTTTAAGCATTACTGAAGGAAAACACCATCAAATGGGATAACTGTTTATCAAATAAAAACTAAATGAGTTATTTATAATTTTCATATTTAGAATTACATAAAATTCTGATAATGCTGAATGAAAAAAAATACATTTAGATGCACAAAACATTTTGGAGTGAAGAAAAAGTTCTAGTAATCCTACAGATTTAAGTACAAATTTCGAGGTTTCAATTTGTAAATTCTATTTAGAAATAGAAATACATCAATAGCCAGAAATTTGCAATCAAATTTCAGTCAAATATGCAGGTTATCTAAAGCATAAAAGACTTGAATAGAAAAAAGAAATGAATAAAATATAAAATAAATATATTAAATAGAATAAAATGAAAAAGACCAAGATTAAAAATGAAAGAATATGATATGTTAAAATAAAATTGAATAGAATAAAAACAAAACAGAAAAGAATAAATAGAAAAAATAGAATATAAATCAAAAGAATACTACAAAAAATAACAGAATATAGCAGAAAAGAATAAACCAAAATAGAAGAAAATAGAATAGAATAGAATAGAATAGAATAGAATAGAATAGAATAGAATAGAATAGAATGAATAGAATAGAATAGAATAGAATAGAATAGAATAGAATAGAATAGAATAGAATAGAATAGAATAGAATAGAATAGAATAGAATAGAATAGAATAGAATAGAATAGAATAGAATAGAATAGAATAGAATAGAATAGAATAGAATAGAATAGAATAGAATAGAATAGAATAGAATAGAATAGAATAGAATAGAATAGAATAGAATAGAATAGAATAGAATAGAATAGAATAGAATAGAATAGAATAGATAGAATAGAATAGAATAGAATAGAATAGAATAGAATAGAATAGAATAGAATAGAATAGAATAGAATAGAATAGAATAGAATAGAATAGAATAGAATAGAATAGAATAGAATAGAATAGAATAGAATACAGAATAGAAGAGAAGAGAATAGAATAGAATATATCATAATAGAATAGAATAGAATAGAATAGAATAGAATAGAATAGAATAGAATAGAATAGAATAGAATAGAATAGAATAGAATAGAATAGAATAGAATAGAATAGAATAGAAAGAATAGAATAGAATAGAATAGAATAGAATAGAATAGAATAGAATAGAATAGAATAGAATAGAATAGAATAGAATAGAATAGAATAGAATAGAATAGAATAGAATAGAATAGAATAGAATAGAATAGAATAGAATAGAATAGAATAGAATAGAATAGAATAGAATAGAATAGAATAGAATAGAATAGAATAGAATAGAATAGAATAGAATAGAATAGAATAGAATAGAATAGAATAGAATAGAATAGAATAGAATAGAATAGAATAAAGTAAAATCGAATTGTTATTTCGAAATGGATAATTCAAACACTTTCATTAAGATATTATCGTCCGAGAACTTTTTGCATAAAATCAGGACAGCTTTCAACATTAGTTGATTCACTATAAATTTTATTGACATTTGTATTCTTTTTTCCCAAAAATGTAAGTTGTTGGAATACTGGTCATTGCCATACCTGATCTTATTCTCCTAAAATTGCATTCTTGATCAGTTTTGCTCACCCCTGTTATGTCGTGTATTCTTGTTGCGTGTGTGGTAATTAGTTCTGCTTGATTAAGTTAACGATTGATATCATCGTTTACACTGTAATTCATCCCATTTGTTAATTGTTAGGATGTTTCGTAATGAGGATCGTCCCAGTAGCAAAGAGAGATGCCAAGTTAATTTTAGACATAACACTCAAGGCAAAGTGAAGAATAATATCTAAACAGCTGAGCCCAATTTTAACAAAATTTTCAATCAGTAGTAGGAGGATTTTTAATTCATTTTTAAAGCGCACAACGAAAAGTTACTGTGTATTGCAGAAAATAATATTTGGATCTATCTTGCTTTTCAGTAATAAAAACTAAATAAATTTATTTCTGAACTGCATTGATAACGGTAGATTGTTTGTTTTTTTGTGCCTTGACACGATCGTTTTTGTTTCATGTTTATTGCAGTTCAGTTTTTACAGGTAAAACTTTTGAATCATATCTTTTGTGAATTTATGGTATAACGTAGAATCGGTTTTGATTTAGATAAGACCTGGTAATAAGTGAAGGGAATTTAAAAATGTATCATGTAAAAGTGTTTGTACCATTGAAACATGCTTCAGCATAAGAAGGGTTTTTAACTAATTTATCAACGCAAAAATACTAATCTAATTAAGATCAGCATTTTAAAGTACATTTATTTCTGAGAATTTGACACTTTGTTGGTGCTTGGCAATTTAAAATAAATTCATTGTACCCTTCCCATGTCCAAAAACAAAAATAAATTTTGTCAGAAACGAGAAATGCTTCGTTCTCATTTTCTTCTCAAGTACCTACTAATGAACATCTCTTAATATATAAATTGAAAGGCAAAACAAGATTGAAATATTTAAACATAGAGAGAGAGTGAAATAAAGGAAGATACTAAACAATTGCGTTCGTCACCTCCAGCTAATTGGTTGTTTCACTTATTTCACACTCTCTCCATGTTTAAATATTTCAATCTTGTTTTGTCTTTCAATTTATATATAAGAAGATGTTCATTAGTAGATAAATGAAAAGATAATGAGAAAGAATCGTTTCTTGTATCTGATAAAATTTCTTTTTGGTTTTGCACATGGGAAGGGTACCATGAATTTTTATTAAAGCTCGTATTTTAAAATAAATTTTTTTTATATATTTTACTTTCACTTCCACAGGGTGTGATTAAAGCTGTTCAGACGACCAATGGTTTCATTATCACATCCGGTTTGAATCTGGGAATTACGAAGTTCGTAGGTGATGCACTGGCGGAGAATGAATTGTATTGTTATGATGGTACTGTCAATTCAACGAATAAAACTATCACCTGTCTAGGAATTGCGCCTTGGGGTTATGTAGAAAACAGACAATCTCTTGTTAACAAGGTTAGTTTACGGTTAATAAATATAATTTTAATTCCGTTTGTTATTGTTTTGTTATATAGTATATATATATATATATATATATATATATATATATATATATATATATATATATATAATATAAATTTGATATTGGCTAAATAATATATGGTTAACATTTTTACGAATGAATGCAGTTCCAATATTGGAGCTACTGCCTTCTAAATAACGACGCTTTTGTTGATTTTTGTTAAATTTTAAGTAGCAGTCCTATTTTTATTATTGCTACATCAACAAATGTTACGTTTCGTTTATGTAAACATCAAACTTAAATTCAAAAACTAAAAAAGAAAATTGCTGGATTTATTTTATGTAAAATCAAACGTTTCCTTAAAGTTATTGTAAGCCGTGAAAGATGTTGTCGATAACAAGCTTTCTATATTTTTTTGCAAACTTTTAAATTACCGCTTTTACACTATTTTGATTTAAACATGAGCAGATGAAGATATATTAATTTTCAGGTCTAGATCGGTGTTTCGATTCCTGTGATAGATAATCTGAACTTCCGGTTGGGTCTTCACCTTGTGAGCATTAATAAATTGCGCAGACATTTTGGCAATTAACAATTTTTTGCTTTAATGAATCTTGATATTTTATATAATTCTGCGGTCATTATCAGAGGTACAAAGATGAGGATATGCATTTAGTTTATATAGTATACCTGCCTTAGGGACAATGACAAATTGCAGACTATATATCCAGCATGTTCTATTAAAAACAAAGTAATCGCAAAAATAACGAGCAAGCTTGCCAATTAGTCTTGTGAAATAAAAATACAATCCCGTGCATTTACTTAGTTATCTAAACATTTAGGTTTCCATATAACAAATAAAACCTTCATCCGATGCAACTTTCATTTGCATAAAATGTCTAACGAGAAAATAAATCATATCCGTGAAAATTTGATTTATATTTATTTCTTTAAAATTGAAATTCGCTTGTTTTGCTTCAAAATGTTTTTAAGCTTATTTTAAAACTGCGACAGTTAAAACAAGATAATTAACGTATTGAAGGCCAAAATATTTTCTTCACAGCAAACCATTATATTCGTGCAAGCTTATTAATAATTTTTCGACGAAGAAACCGACTGCTTTACAATGTAAGACTTGTGATTACATAAATGGTTTTGCATTCCTGAAACAAAAATCATGCATTAACTGAAACCGAATATGGGTAACTTTTCAGCTAGTTATCAGATTTAAGGGCGCACAACTGTGACTGTCAACGATTGTTTAAATTGGACTTAGTTGACATTTGCCACCAATATCATAATTGGTTGAAATAAATGAAGTCTTCTTTGAGTAATTCCATTTTTGTTTGTTTTAACAAAGATTTTTAAAGCAGAAATCATTCTATTCATTCACCAGACGAAGTTGCATGCTTGGTTGTCGTGGGTCGTAATGATTAGTTTTCTTTAATAAATCTAAGATATAATTATCTCAAAACGAATCAATCATCTATTCGTGTATAATAACGGTGTGCGCATGTGGTAAATTATTAACATTAGAATTATTCCATTTTAGAAATAGGTTATTAGACTGGAACACATGAACAAGTGCATTGGACATCCCAATGTGAAGATCTCAGTTTCTCTATTGAAAAGTTATAAACTTAAGCAATCATCGACTGTGCGAAAGAACATAAAAAATATATGAACAAAGTTTGCGAGCTTGAGATAAACACTAATCAAACAAAATAGTCGACCACCGTCATTTGCGTGCTTTAAAGCGTTTCGATCTTCTATGATCATAATCAGCGCACGACAGTAAACGGACTAACAAGGATTAAATTGCAATGAATATTCTGTTTTTCTTAATAAAAAAAACAAATATTCGATTTCCTAAGAGATGATAAGCTATTAAACAATGGTTGCGATATTGATATAAACACCAATTCCATCATATACATACGTTTGTCAATATAATTTAAGCATTGCATCATGTAGAAAAGGAAATTAATCCATCAGACCGGTTTCGTTTTTATTGGGAACTCTTCACGTACAACCCAGAATTTGCCGTGGACAGGGCTCGAAACATGACATGTCTGTTTCTAAACCTGTTTCTCTAATCACAAAGTCACCCTGTGGCACTCTACAAAAGGTTTTGAATAATATACTTACTAATGTTTCACGGTTAGTCTATCCTCTAGGTGAAGTCTCTATGGCACCCGTTTAGACGTAAATTTCCAACGAAATGCCCCCAACCTGGGATTATAGAACATACACTACGACACCTGAGGAAGTTGTATTGAATTGAACACGTATATAATATAGGTAACATAGGTTGCGCAGGCGTTGATAACAGTTATTAAATCCAGATTGCGATCTTGATATAAACACCAGTTCCAACTTGAAGAATGGTTAACCAAGTATCATTAGATTTTATACAACGAAAATTTGTGTGTAGCGCGTGGAAGGGTGGCTCTGTGATTAGAACAACAGACTTCAAAGCAGATGTATCCAGGTTGGCTCCAAGTTCACGGCAAATTCTGGCAAGTACGTGAAATGTTCCCGATAAGAACGAATCCGGTCTACTGTATGAATTGCCTTTTCTATAGTGTAAAATGCCCTGTTTATAATAGCAAATGTATGCATATAATGGGACTGATGTTTATATCAAGATCCCATCCTTGATTTAAGCGTTTATTAGTTCAGCAATAGGAAGTTCCTTTCTTTTAATTAAGCATTAATAATTCAAATAAGTATATTTTTGCTTTTGTAAACCAATTGCGCAAATGTGTATTTTTTGCTATTTTATGTAATTTGAATAAAAATGAGATTGTATTTAAATTTTGTATTTCTATCCATTGTACCCTTCCTTTGTGTAAAAAAATACAAGAACCAATTCGTTCTCATTATCTCCTCAAGTTTCTACTCATGAACATATCTTTTATATAAATTGGAAGGCAAAACAAGATAGAAATATGAAAATATAGAAAGAGTGTGATAAAAAAGGGAAACCAATCAATTGTGTTCGTCACCTCCAATTTAAGCTCAATCCCTTAACATGCTTTATCTGATTGCATAAATCCGACTAGAAGTTGTTTATCCGTAAAGGCTTCGTATCTGGCTAGCTCCCTATTCTTATTGCATTTATTAATTATTTTAAATGCCTTTCCTAGATGTACTATGAAAGAGAGAAACTAATGGTAAATTAGACAGAAAAATTTATCATATGCAAACCTGGTCTGCACAGTATTTGCATTACAGTAAATCTGTGCCGTTTCAATATAAATTGTCAACATTTCATGGCTTCTTTTCAAGTATTGACAGGTTGGATAGTCATGATTCAAAAGAAAACGAATATAATAAAGCAATTAACGATTTAATTTCTAATGACTGTCCTGGACTTTTAATTGAATCAATTATTAGAAGGAAAATTAAACAGAAACATATGTATTACGGACCAGAACATTAAACAGTCTACCTGAACATCCAATTTAAGGGGGATGCAGTTTCCCGAATGGCAAAAAGGTAGGTTGAAGCGGCATTAACACGCACATTTAATGCAGCTAAACTACGAGTGTTATTTAGGTTAACACACTTGACTTTTTCAACAATTAAAGAGAAACAGCCGTTAATGTCGACATCAAACATTATTTACATATACATGCGCAAGTTGTCGATCAATTTACATAGGCCAATCGACCAGTCGTTTAAATACTCGAATGAGAGGATATTGTAACTTAAACGCGTGTTTTAAATTAAATGGTGAATACACGTCTGCAATAGCGCAACACATCGTCACAACATCACACGTATGTTCTTCAGACCTAGCATTTAAAATAATTACTAAATACAATAACAAAAGGGATCTAGCCACATACGAAGCCTTATTGACAAAAAAATTTCAACCGGATTTGTACCGGAAAAGAATGTGAAGGCATTGAGTTTAAATTAGAGGTGATTCACGCAATTGATTGGTTTCCCTTTTTTATCACTCTCTCTATGTTTTCATATTTCTATCTTATTTTGCCTTCCAATTTATATAAAATGATATTTTCGTTAGTAGATACATGAAGAGATAATGAGGAAGAAGCGTTTCTTGTATCTGATAAAATTTCTTTTTATTTTTCCATAAAGGAAGGGTTCAATGAATTTTATTAAAGCTCGCATTTCAAAAGTATATTTATATACTTGGTATTTCTTCACTTAAGTATAAATTACGAATTGAGAGGATGTACATCAGTGTATTGTTTTATTAAGTGTTCTGTAATAGTTTGCATGGGGTTTTAACGTATAATGATTATGAATCATATTGTTTGTAAATAAGCATTATTAACGAATTTTAAATTTATTTACCATTACTTTAGTATTAAATGTTATACTTTTGTAACATAGTAAAGTAATTCTACATAATGACATAAACCAGAAAGAACTGAAAGAACATAAACAAATTTATAATATTCTAATGAATAACAGAAAATATTTAAAATATATTTGAATAACGAATATACGTATAGATGGCTGAATTTTGAAAAACAAGTTTCAGATAGATAATTGTTTGTATATATGTATATCAATAATAATAAAGATTATGATTAATTTAATCCTCATTTGTGTTTATTAACTTTTATTATTATTTCTAATAAGTTTAATCAAACTGTTGACTACGAAATTTCAAATCAAATTGAATCCGGTAGACCAGTGTCACTAAATGAAAACCACACTCATTTTCTTTTCGTCGACGAAGGTTACCGTCAAAGGTATGGAGGATACAAAGCGGTGGAATTCCGCTCAAGACTTGAGCAAGTTATTAACATGAAAGCTTCAGGTTCGAATACTTTATTTATATTTTGAAATATATTAGATTATTTACTCTTATAATAATGGCTGCCTATTAGCGTTTAATTTGTACACTAATCGGAAATCAGTACAGATGTAGACTTTAAAACTTGCTAAATTTTGTGAAATTTTGACCGTTGTATAATTCAATGTTTGCTAGTTCTTTCATGCTATTGTCAAAAATAACGTTAAAGCTAACGTTCTGCATTGAATATTTGAGACTCACTACATTAATAATAATGAATGCAATGAGTTTTTAGATATTTACCCAATCACGCGGGCTTCACAAGTAAGTTGGGGACAATAATTACACTTTGAGGAGATCCTTCTCTATTAGTATTCATAATCGGATTTGCCTTCCTCATATATTAATTGCGGATTGATCCACAATAGTTAATTTGCTGTTGCGCTCCATAAATGTTCCATATGCGTCAAGGTGTGCCACTGGTGATAGTTTTTCTACGTTGTGCGAGGGGTTGTATTCAGTGGTTTTCGTTTTAAAATTAAATTTAAAAGCTTAATTAAAACTCCTTTTATTAAAAGCCACGCAAACAATTATTTGGTAATTCCTTACAGGTGGCGTTCAGGAAAATTCATTTCTGTAATATATTATGAAGACGAATAAGAGATTTTTCTCTCTTTTTCCCAATGCCGCGTTTAGCGTACGCGGGTTTTAGCTTTGCACTAACAGATTCACAAATATCCGATTGATCGCAATTTCAATTTACTTTTTGTCTCCGATCGGGCTGGGTTTGTATTCATCCCTTTTTTCCGAAGGCTTCAACTTCGTTCATACTAACCAATGGAAATGCGGTTCTATCTCATCTTTGTATGAACGATGTTGAAGCCTTCGGAAGAAAGGGAGTAATACAAACCCAGCCCGATCGAAGACAAAAAGCAAATGGAAATTGTGATTCATCGGGTCTTTTTGAAACTGTTAGTGCAAATCTCATACCCGCGTACGTAAAACGCGGCATTAGAAAATATGAAGCTGGCACTCCGCAATCAAATTTCAAAAAAGAGATTTTTTTGTATTCCAATTTATGCTGGATGATTTAGTTTATATGAGACAAAGACACGCTAATTTAAATAGATTTATTGGTGATACATATATCTGTTAAAGCGCAGTATGGTTACATAAATCAATTCAAATAGTATACCAATATATTTAAGAACCATTTAATTATGTGCGGCCAATTCAGGCAAGCGGAATATTTTAGATACAATATTTAATATTAATTAGTTATCGAGTGTAATATTCTTTTTTGCGTATTCTATGTTAGAGATAATGAATCTGCGGTTGAGGCAAATTATAAGGATAATTTTTATTAAATGACCGTAGAACACACCAATATCCTCCCAAGTTATAAAATTTGGTTGAGCTTAATTTGAAAGTATATAACAAGTCAGATACATCTATGAATTTGTGTTAATTGACCAAACCCTTTTAGATATAAGCGTAATATTTTTGAGTGAAGTGTAAAATCCTAGGATCATTTAAGCAACAAAGCTAAAATATTAAATATATCTTCCGAGCAGAAAATGTTATGGTCTATATATGACAACACAGTCAATCCTAATATATTCTGGTTCTCTGTTTTATTCTAAGGTTCTCCAATATATTTTTAGTGCTACGTGCAAAATGAGCTCCGTTAATGCTTACCAAACGTACTTGAAATACGAATTTGTCTTGTTTAGTGAAAAGTCATTATTAATATTATTATTAATTCAACTATGTTCAATATTACATAACTTCCACGTGAATTTTTTTTACAAAATTGTGACTTTCACCCAAATTGTCTTTCTTTAGCTACACTGGATAAGCTGAGCTTAAATTCGTGCATATTTAGAATTTTATTTCACACTGATCAACTGAAAGCATAAACATTACGCAAGCAAACATCGCTTTGTTGCTTATTTATTCTTAATTAACGAATGCAGAATGCAATTCTGCACGCTTTGCCGAATAAAATCAAACTGCAAGTAACAGGCATACAATTAAACAAACATTGGTTGTGCTGGCGGTGATAACAATTAATATAATCAATGGTGCTATCTTGATGTAAACACATGACCCATTAAGCGCATATATATGACAGTATATACTAAGAATTGCCCATTGTAGTATCGGTAATTCATCCAGTAACACTTAAATTTTGATGTATATTGCACGGTGCTACCTTCTAGTATTTCATCCTTCAATAATTTTCGTGTTCGGAACAATTTTTAGCACGCGTAGGTCTGTAAAATCTTGAATCCTTTACATTTCCAGGTGCATCGATTTTTGGCCTTGATTGACGAGTTCTCAATTGTCCCTTCCTTTTGAAGCTGTCCGCCAGCTGTTTGTCAGAAAATGACGTTAGAACCAGATGTTACGGTATTTTACGAATTTTATGGACTTCATTTTCAGTCCTATCGTCAGGGCTGACACCATACACACACATGTATACAAAAACTTAACTACGGCATACGCCATCCTCACAACATATATGCAAATATATGTATTCTAATCTCAAGTGACATTAATAGAATAAACATAAGCAAACCCTATGGATTGACATACAAACCTATCCATTATATCTCGATTTTTTAAATTATTTGTCCGGACGCGTAAAAGGATCAACAAAATTTACATTTTAATCATATAGCAGTAATCCTTAAATTCCAAGTTTAGCTAATCTCATCCTGTGTGCACTAGGTTATATTTAGAGAGATTGGTAAAACTGTTGAAAGAATATTGTATTATTCTAACGTTTGGACGAGACCGAATACGGAGCCTACACCAATAAAAGGTATTTCAACCAAATACACATTTATACTCAGATCATTTATAAATTAATTTTTTTAATTTAAATATCTGTGTCAAAACCTTATACATATCTAAGCAATACAATTGTACAATAATTTGATTGCGCGGGTGGTGGTAATAATTCTTTAAAACAAGTTTGCGAGCTTAAAGTAAACACCAACCCAATTGTATTTAACCATTCGTTGAACAACATAATAAAACTACCGCCAGCCGCAACGCACTACATATTTTGTAGAGGCTCCTAACCTATTCGTGTCTGAGAACTCCATAGATGCCAAGTCGTTTCCAGTCCTTAATTGTACAATTGAATCTGACAAGCTAGAACTCTCGTTCACATCTCTTAAATCCATGCAAGCTATATCTTGAGCTAATTAGCTTGTGTCATCAAACTCATGATTAGCTTCCATGCTGAACGTACTTAATTATTAATTTGATAACTTAGTATTAGGCAAACGGAATGTGAACTTTTTACGTGGCAAAACACCCGATCAAATAATCCGGAAAGAAATACATTTCTCTGTATATATATAAAATTACATTTAAGCAACAAGGTGGTGAGGGGACACCACTTGTACCAAATTCCCAAGAAACTCCATGAAATGTGGAGCCGGCTTATCCTCCAAAAGGAGTCAGCCGCAGTAAAGTAAGTAAGTAACAAGGTGGGTTCCTATTTATTACGTTTTGTATATAATATATTAGCAATATTTTTATATTTTAATTTAATTCCTATTATTTACTAATTTTTATTTATTTATACACACATCTTATATGTAGATATCCATTCATATAAATGTCAACGCGTTACTCCTTCCGTGTATATAGAGAATTATATAAGCAACCATGTTGGTTCTTTTCTCGCATCTTTGGTAACTATCCATCTATCCATCATATATATATATATATATATATTTATTTATTTATACACCATATATAATATAAATATAATATGAGCAAAGAGGTGAGTCAGTCAAAACACATTTTTTTAATATTTAGATATCTATTTATATGTCTATGTTTATAAAAGTATATTTTTTTGTGTGTGTGTGTGTGTGTGTGTGAATATGTATGCATCAATATGCAAAAAAATAGGTTCTTTGAAATTCAAGTTCTTACTATTCACCCTGTGTATATATTCTATCTATTTTTCATATATTTTTTTTGTATTGTTCTATTGCACTAACTATCCCAGCTTTCAGTCCTTTTATATATTTTTATTTATACTCACATTTGATATGAATACATAAGTATCCATACATATACACGTCTTCACTTAATATATATTATGTCTATCTAAATTAATGTAAAAGCAACTATGTGAGTTCGCCGCACATCTTATATAAGAATCTAATTATTCATCCACATATATAATATATAATGCATACTTAGATAAACATATAAGCAACCATGTGAGCTTTTCTCACATTTTAATTAAATCGTGTGAGGTCTTTCAAGATATTATTAAAATATTTACATATCCATCCATCAATACAATTGTATATATGCAAACACGTGTACAATCGATATAGCTATGTAAGTTCCCCCGAGTGCACACGATTCACTACAATTATAGCCAAATTACACCTTTTTAATTCCGTCTAAATTTTTCCGTTTATTATCTCAAATACATACCCTCGGTCTCTTGATTGCATTTATTGTTAACACCGATGCCTCTAATCCGCGTTTCTTTGTATTCGAGATGGCTTCATTAAATAGGAGGATTAATGATTTTTCACATTCCCAAAGTTCATTTATGATTTCATTTCAATTGATTCCTTAATCAAGCTGGTTAACCTAGTTCGATTACATAGTTTAATCCGTTTAGAGCCCGCGAACTTTACCTGATAACCTGTCTCCAATGAATGCCTGGCTAGATTTGATCAATGACTATGTCCATATTTGCAGGCAGTTTCATGTTCCTTTCTACGTATCTTTACTGGACGCAAGGTTTCACCTATATACCTGAGTTTGCAATATTTACAGGGTATCTCATATACTCATAAATTTTTTTAAATTTAAATATACATACATCTTATAATTATAATCCCCCTGATTCATGAGCACTGTTGCTCCACCTTTATCTGCCTTAAGGAATATTAACTTATTAGATAAAAAATTTTATCTCAATCTTTTCAATTCATAATTCAGCTTACATTTATCCTCTCCATGTCCTAACACCAATTTGGTGATATCTAATTCAAATTTAGTTTTATTATTTTCTGGGAGGAATTGCGTGATTTTTGCTGTTTCCGTAATAATTTCATTCTTAACTATGTACTCTATAGGAACGGACGTGATCAGTCCCTAGTTAAGTATTCTCTTTTCATTATCCTTTAAATCCATAGACGATAAATTAGTCAACCGCTTAGACACAGAAGAACATTTGGAATATTTTTCGGGGGCCTGTAGATTCCTAGGTGTGCTAGTTTCCTTTCATGTCTGTGTCTAACCTTTCTTATTTCTTTATTCCTTGCCTTATCAGTGAATTCCTTATTCGGTCTACTCCACAAATTAGAATAATACTATATTTTTTCAACAGTGATAATAATCTCTCTTTCTAAAAACTACTGCACTAATAACGAATGATATCCCGGTAAGGAGGGGGCAAGATATTGTGAATAGCATGGGGCAAAATTTTCACAGTAAATAATTAAGAGTTATTAAAGTTAAATTTTACAACGATAAATTGTTTCAATAAGATAGAAAGTTAAAATTAAAATAAAAATGGGACATCCGAGTAATGTGCAAATTGTCTGCAAGAAAGATAATAGTAATAGTGCAAAGAAAAGTTGCCTTTTTCCATCATACAAATATAAACGTTTGTTAAAAGGCGCTACACTAACAACAGAACGTAAGATAGTAGATAAAATAAGAATTAATCAAGGATGAAAATATGAGATAATCCTTTAAAAATTAGGAGATATTTAATTACTCTCCCCTGCCCTCTGTAAGTTAATAGCAATCCAGTGTTCTTATTGTTTTACTTGAGCGAGTTTCTGAATTTGATTCGTGCAATCTTCGCTTTCTACCATTATTTAATACTGTCTTCCTAATCGGACCTAGTGATTTTCCTACGGCTGTTTCATTCATTATGTCATTTGTTGATTTAATTTTGATGGATTCTCTAATCAGTCTTTTTGATCTACGACAACCACAAATTAATATGCGTCTGCAACCATCCCAATTAATTGTTTGTCCTGTCTCTACTGTATTCCGTACAAGGTCCAATCTATTAAAATGACCATACTTGCATGCGGTTTAGTGTTCTTCTCTTCTTACCTTAATTGGGCGCATGGTCTCATCCACATACATAAGATTACAGTCCTTACATGGAATTTAATATACACCTGGTGTGTCTAAAGGTTCAATATTCTCCATTTGGTTGTGCAGTTTAATACCTAGGGTAAGGTTCTGTTCTAAAATTGTACGTATATTTTATTTCAATGTTATCATTTTTGTTTTCCTACTTAGTTTGGAATCAGGTAATACCATGACCCTCCAAACCTCTGATATTTTTCACTTCACTTACTTTCTATCATCGGATAGTATAAAACATTGAAATATGTTTGTTATCAATCTAATTCACATTTTGAACGTTCTTGAGAAAGAAAAATTCCTTATTCAATAAACCAATGTGTCCATAATTGGATTATGATTTTTGCTATCATTGTTCATGAGGATTCGAGCTTTATCTGTTAGCACAAATGGGAGATTGCAAACGCAAAATTCTGTGTGATATACTCATGAATTATTACTTGTCTTTCTACATTTTGTTTAAGTAAATCACTGCCTATAGGAAACGTTGGTATGAATATCATTATAGAATTACAACTTTCTCGTAATAAACAATACTTTTGACAAAGCAGAGCACAATGTTTTAGCATTATTATGCGATTAACCTTTGCAATCTTCTGCTTTTCAAGTGCAAATTTAGGATACAATAATTTAATAAATTTGTTCAGTTTTGTTTAAATTTTATTTTTGCGCATTTTTTGTTGGTGTATATAAATTACTAGTTACAAATTCCCACCTCGTGTTACCGATTAACTTATTTGAGTATAGTTAAATTTAAATTTCTGGATTCGTTATCTAAATTTATTACTCGAAAAGTAATTTAAGTAGGACACCAAAGAAACAAACTGTTATTTTGAAATATTTTTATTATTTAAGATTATTAATTCGCAATCTAAAATATTATTTAAATCTGAAAAAGTACCATCTATGAAGCTTGGTTTTGACTTCCAGAATTATGGATGATATTGATTGAAATTTTTATTTAATGATTACAGAAGTAAGCCATATTTCAAGCCGCAGCTATGATCAACTAAGCTGTATTTGCGTACAGGCATTTGCTGTTCATAAATATTGTGCCAATTATAAAATTAATTTGTTGACGGACAACGTGAATGAAGTTAGCAGAATCAACATTAATGCGAGTTATTTGTTGCTCTAAATTTATAATATGAATCAGCTTTTCTATCTGAAAATCTATTTATAAAATACTTCCGAACCGTGTTCCCATAATCGATGGCGTCGTTATTTATGATTCGCAGCGATTAGACATTTCTGTTTGATCGCGAATGATTTTATAAACATTGTCGGTATGTTGAGGCCCCTAACCTTTTCGAGTCTGTAGGCCCCATAGATGCCAGATCGCTGGAAGTCCTAAAATTCACAGTAGAGTCTGATAGGCTTATATGATTATTTTCGTCACTTAAGTTCAAGTCCGCTATGTCCTCCACTAACCTACTAGTGTCCTCAAATTTAATATCGGTATCCATGAATATATGAGATAACAATTAAATCGATACTTACTGTTAGGCAGTCGGAAAGTGAAAGTCGGAAGCTGTTCCGCACAGTAATTAATCTAGAAAGATGTAAAAACTTAAACCAAAGATGCAATCAAATATACCTGTTCCTAGGCTCCTGTTCCTTTCTGTTTTATATTAGAACAAAAAGGCAATTGATGGAGCAATATATTTGATGATGGAATATTCGTTTAATCAAGAAATTGTGAAAATGCAGCAGACCAAAATTTACAATACCAGACACAGAGCGAGATTCTCGAAAACTGAAAATAGCGCACAATTTAAAATAAAGTATTTAAACAAAGAATGTTCTGGAAAATAAAAAGAAAAATTCTTTTTAAATAAAGTTCGTTACAATCAGCTATGGTGGTTTAAATTTATCAGTCAAGGTTATTTTACATAAGGCGGAGGATTTAACTTCTTCCACAATTTTAACTTATGAGTACTTAGGGGAGAAAACTGTTGTTTACTAAAATTAATATATCCTACATTATTTCCGTAAAATGTTTCATAAGTATATCGTTTAAAAATGGAAAAGTTTAAGTGGAAGAACAAGAAGTTATGATATATCAAGGTAAAATACAATATTTCCGAATTAATTTGGATACGATATTGAAACATAGATGGGTTGTCGAACATAAATGTTTTAATAGTTATAGCACATTGATTTTATAGTTTCTCTTTATAATATGTCGAATAATTAGTCTCACAATTGTTTTCTTTCTGAGACCGTTCCGAGGAATATACTGACAAATGAGTATGTAATTTACGAATAAAAATGTTTAATATCGTTAAATGGAATTATATTTTTATTGTCCTAAATATTATGACTGGATATTGCATATAAATTAATAGTCCCTTTATAAATAAATATTTGAAAATGATCAAAACGTATTAATTTATTCAATTTTAGAGGTAATCCTTAGTTGGACTACAAACTTCTATATGTTTATTATAATAAAAATAATAATATTACGTTTTTTAAGCGAGAAAAGTCCTTTTATTGTAGAATTGTAAATATAAATATACAAATCAAAAGTAGTTTATGTGTGGGTGTGTGGGAAATTATCTAGCGATCGCTTATAAATAGAGATAGTAGTGAATGTTGCGTAAGATAAGTTCAGCTTGTAGGTTATAACAGTGCTCTATGTATGTCCAAAAATTGTTATGTGTGAGTTTGGTAAACTCGTATTGCATGGATTATGGACGTGTGGAGATATCTCTATTCTGCGCAGAATTTAAAAAATAGTTTGGTGTAGAATAAATTTATTATTCGTGCAGCGATTCGGACGACTAAGACACAAGAGACAACAAACAGCCCGGCTATGGTGCAGGGTTACTTCGTAAATTCACTTACAGAATTAATAACTTCCAAACAGTATAGCGCGAATCCGTTGAATAAATTTAAATATAACAAATCACCATTTAAATGGGAATCAATTAATGAACAGGCCATTGTTAATATATGGCGCGGAGACTACAGATTTTAATGTCCTGCATTGAAAACGTAGAGTAGGTAATCCAACATAAATTTCTGAATTGTCGAAAATAATGACCAAGTGTATTATGAGTGTGTGATGAACAGGTTACGACTATAGCCATTGTTATCTCTAGGGAATTTATTGTTGAAGTACAGATTAACAGCCTTCTTAAACTCATTGTTTGATAGTGTTTTGAAAACACGTATGAAAATGAAAAAAATTTTGACGAGTAAAATTTTGGGCTATGAGTGGACCGAATTGAGGATTCACAATTACGTGTGAAATATGAGTGACAAGGATGAAAGAATTTCGAAGACGGAAGCTAGTTAGTGATCTCGTGTACGAAAAGATTATCTCTTATATGGCGAATGAACTGTAAGATTTGGACGCCTTAAAATATATTAGCTGGTATTACTGGTGGATTAAAAGGAAATCAAATATATATAAGTATTATAAAACGTAGTCTGTAAATTGTTTGGCGATGTACATAACTCAGAAAATATGACTATGCTATCGGTTTCTTTTTATAGTCATATTTAAAGAGAAACTTACTACCGAATTATATACTTCTACAAATATATATTATTTGGATTAGATTGATCTTGATATAAGCAGTTACTATATGGTACCCAAAGAAAAAATAATTTTCTAAACATATATGCAAGGAGACTATCATTTTTATCACTGAAGGCCTTGTGGTATTGTAGACTGTGCTAATGTGCTCAAATATTACACTTGAGTCGATGGAGGGTGCATATATGACCCTAATAAAGAATATTTATGGTGTAGGAACTAGGTCTGAAAATTGCCAAAATAGCTTAAAGGAAAGCCTCTTTCTAAGATGTTTTCAATTTCTATCTATTGAACTTCGAAAATATACGAGCATACTGACATTTTTAATTTTGATCATGACAATATTTTTTCGTGATTATACAAATGGAGAGAATACCTGTGACTTGTATTATATTTTATGCAGAAGCCTTTTTGTATTCTATTCTATTGAAACCCTCTATACATTTTATCATTATATTAGATATCTACTGTAACGCGACTCCGCGTTACAACTCAACAGTCTCAATTTCAAGATCCAGTTCACCTCAGGGTCACATATACTAATACTGGGTTTTGACAATCTCTTTCCTAACTGGGATTTTAGAAACAATCTCTGTTGGTTTCAAGCAGTTTTAATTGCGATTTCTTGAGCTGCAATTTTATTTGTAATTAATGGGGTTTTGTTTATAAGTAAGACACACTCGCGCGTAATATGCCGGTAGCATGCAGTGGATTACTTTGTTTTAGCTGTCAAAGCCAGGATTTATATTTTTGTGTACTCTTGAATTATTATCAGGGACTAGCAACTATACTGCTAAAGCACTCTGGATTTATTCGTTGTGATTTTATGACTCTGCTTTTGTGCCTAGATATTAACTTTGTGTTGACAATATTTTATTGTATTGCCGTCTAGAGCACGGTCAATTTTGACTAACATTGAATTTTAATTTACTTTGAAACATTGTTTATAATACATTTATGTTACTTCGACTTAGCCTTCTTCCACCACGACACTAAAAAAGAGTCTAATAATCAAGCAGCAACCCTAGTCACAAGGAATATCAAACAGGCTGCCTCCCAGTATTAAGCACATCGGAGGAATGCCACGTGAGAAGTCTATGAGGTAAAGCGGCAAAGCCACCCAGGAAAACAGCTCTTGAGCCACAAAACACAGCGAGCTACTCTCTCGAGATCACAATCGTGGAAGACAGCCACATTATGACGGGTGATGACGATGTAATACTGCCATCCTTACTCGACAGCTCGCGCACACACATCCAGCTCAGGAAAACAGGAAGCCCGATGGCGAGCCCAGCAACAAGCCGCACCACCGCATGGACACAGTACGAGATATGCTAGTTCGATCTAGTCTACTATGACGAGCGGATCGACAATGTTAATTTATTGGCCATGGTGTCCAATATGACAGAGGAGGGCTCCAAATTTCTGACAGCATGGGAGACAATCCCAGTTTTTTGCAGACGCATACTCATAGACATCCCGCATCAATACACTGAGAGCACACGTTCGCAGCAATGGCAGAGCCTGCAGCGCGCAATCAAGCAGTTCCTGACACGAGATCGCAACGACAGGCTTAGAGAATTGATGAGCTATATGTCCTTAGGTGGCTGCACGCCTTCCGAGCTATTTAGTTAGATGGAGCTGAAAGCCACTGAAGTCAATCTACCCGGTGAAATCTTGATACGATTATTCATTCAGAAGCTTCCTCCGGCACTGCAAGAAAAGGCTACGTTCCTGCGCAAATCTATTGAAGTGCAAGACGACTTACTGCCTGCACGCCTAGAAAATTGATGGAAGAAGCACCATTGAAGCTCACCTGCCTCAGAGACAGGTTGCACCGCACCACTCCAGTCCGAGCCTCCAGCATCATCAACCAAAGCAAATGTCACCCTTGAACGCTTCATCAGCCTGCTCAAAAGACTTACCGTCAGGCCAAATT
The DNA here is from genome assembly GCA_029291075.1 of Eudiplozoon nipponicum. NCBI lineage: Eukaryota > Metazoa > Platyhelminthes > Monogenea > Mazocraeidea > Diplozoidae > Eudiplozoon > Eudiplozoon nipponicum. The sequence continues at coordinate 22,377 of JAQBSW010008654.1, forward strand.
TGGCCTCGGTCAAAGTCGTCGACAACAGACGCGACCAGAGCAGACGTGACCAGTCTCGACAACCGTTCCGAAACAGCACCTAGAGGTCGACGTCCAGAGGCCTTGCCATAGTTTCCAAGCTTTCGGCGGAGTGGTGCCCGAATCATCGCAACTATTGTCTGAGAATTGGCTGCAGATTCCCGCACACAGACCCGGCCTTTAGATGAGCGGTCACCTTTGAGAACTCAGGATGATTCGTCCATGGAGGGTTCGGAAAACTTCTCGTGTCAGCCTGCTCCGCGGCAGAAGAGGCTGAGCACCATAAAATTGTTGTCCGCCCGACGTCTTCTGGCTCGAAGCACATTGCTTTCGCGGTACAGCGCAATCTAACTATTTTCTTTACGGCGACGGCTCCTGTGAAGTCATGCTTCAAACGCCAAAATTCCTGAAAAATGCTTCATCGTCATTTGTCAGCATCAACATATTTACCCGTCCGCGACTCAAATTCTGGCAAATTATTCCTCATAGACACTGGTTCAGACGTCAGCTTACTTCCCCACAATTATTTTGAACCCATCCACCCAATCAACACCAGCAATCTTACCAGCGCCAATGGTTCCAGTATAGCAACGTTTGGGGTACGAGTACATACAATCTCGTTCTCCAACTCAAAACGACGTTTAAATTATTCTTTTATTATTGTTATTCGACAAGAAACATCATTGGGCGTGACTTCCTCTAACACTTTTGCCTCACTATACTTCCAAAAACACGAGAGATACGCACTGTTGACGATCAATTTCTATCATCAGCGCTCAAACACACGACTCACGTCAAAGCAGTCTCGTCCATTCAGCTAATTACTCCAGTTCCTCATGTACCACAACTGGACGATATTCTAGAGCGACATAAAGAGATTTTCAAAGCTATCTCCTTTATGCCCGATCTCAAGAGGAAGCGTGTCATCAAAGCTAATCGCATCATCTTATCGAAGCCGATTCCTCATCTTCCCAGAGCACGTCCATTGGCACCACACAACCCAAGGCTGGCGAGCAAGAATTCACCATGCTACGACAAAAAGGCATCTGTGCACGATCCAGCTCACCATTTGTGACGCCTGTGGTAGTGGTATTAAAGAGTGAACCCGGAACATTCAGAGTGTGCAAGGATTATCGTATTCTCATTTCTTGCACACAGTCTGATACGTATAGCCTGCCAAGTCCAGCTGACCTACTCAGATCTGCCATCGGTCATGCTGTGTACTCAAAATTCGACCCAGTGAAAGCTTATTACCAAGTACCCATGGACAAAGACTCCGTTTCCTTTACTGCACTCAGATTCACTGGAGGTGGCACACACGAATATCATTATATGCCTTTCGGTCTTAAGAAAGCATCCCAAACATTTCAACGCGTTATAGACGAAATACTTAATGGTCTACCATTTGTAATTCACTACTTAGACGACATTCTGGTATCCTCCAACTCAATGTCCGAACATATGCAGCATATTGACATTCTACTCGCACGTCTTGCACACTATGGCCTCCGGTTTCATGGCAGCAAATGTGTCTTTGCGCAAACATCAATCGAATTCCTCTTTCTTTCAATTTCCCTGAACGGTATGACATCTCTACATTCTGAAGTTCGTGCCATTCAAGATCTACAGCTTCGTACCTTGCCTTGCCAAGATACTGGCACCTCTTCACAAATACTTCGTGCCAGAAATCCGTTTTGTCACGAAATGATCACTGATTCAGCTGAACGTGGACGACATGCAGGCTTACGAGGATGCCATAAGGGCCTTATGCAAAGCAACCGTACCACATTCACCTGATTAATCTCAACGTTTTGAATTGATCACAGACGCATCCGACGTTGTCACAGGCGCAGTTCTTGAACAGTCCATCAATGTCGTACACCGACATTTTGCTTTCTTCTCGCAAAAACTACAACCTCGCGAGACGCGATATGATATATTAGGAAAAGAGTTATTCGCCACCTACCGGTCGATCCTACATTTCCTCACCTATCTGGATGGCCGCAAATTCAACATTTACACTGACCACCTTCCTCTACTCCAAATGCTCGGAGAAAACATAGAGTATTTGTATTCAGGGCGTATCAACTCGCAACTTACTCGAATACACGAATATGACTATGAAGTCAATTACGTTTATGGGTCAGAAATCAAAGTTGCAGACTCCCAGATCGTCCTGCAGAACTTTGTGCGTCCATACTGTGACATACATCTATAAGTACTCAGAAATTGCAAGCAGCACATCCAAATGACCCGCTGGTCCTCGATATTGACCTACCACGCCGAAAAGAGACGATAATTACACCTCCAGACAGTTTCGCTGACAACGCGCTAACGCCCGACATCTCACCAGCAACAGAGCCAACTAACGCCGTCATGCCGTCGCGAGAAAAAGAGGAATCCGAGTCAGTGTTAGCAGAACCCACATCAGTGTTTACTCGTTACGGCAGTTTAGCCCTCTTTACCGTGAACTAAATTTAATTGTTACAACCAAACGAGTCTCTATTTCAAAAGATAATGTTCACCTCAGGGTCATATATACTAATTCTGGTTTTAGACAGTCTTTCTCCTAACTGTGATTTTATAAACAATCTCTGTTAGTTTCAAGCAGTTTTAATTGAGATTTCTTGAGATGCAATTTTATTTGTAATTAATGGGGTTTTGTTAAAACAATAGCACACACCCGCGAATAACATGCCGGGACCATGCAGTGGATTAGTGTGTTTTATCTGTCAAAGCCAGGATTTATATTTTTGTGTTCTTGATCGTTTAACCGTGACTCTAAAATTTACTGCTAAGACACTCAGGATTTATTTATCGTGATTTATGACTTTCAGCTTTTTTTGCGTAGATTTTAACTTTCTGTTAACAATATTTTGTTCTGTTGCCATCTAGAGCACGGTCAATTTTGACTAATATTGAATTTTAATTTACTTTGTAACATTGTTTATAATACACGTATGTTACTTCGACTTAGCCTTCTCACATCACGACACTGAAAAGGGGGTCTGACGCCAGCTAGATAATGATACTGATTATAAGCAGGGCCCACGAAACCGATTTCTTCCGACGTCAGTTACCAGGCATTTGTAGGAATATCATAGCATCAGACAATATAACGCTGCCCCCTAAAATACCTCCTACACTATAATAAGATGCATATTCTAGTCACTTTTCTCACTCACTTTTAAGTAAACCTGATTTAGCATTGTACATGGACAATTTGAATTATCTGTCTAGATGAAATTCGTTGAAATAAATCAAATATTATTTCTTATAACTATTAATGAATGACTATATTGGTTGAATAACTCATTAATGTATATTATAGTCTACATGATCATGTGAATTTGCATTTCTACGGTACCTAATTACCTGAAGTTGAACCACGAATACGTATTCTACCTGTTGATAAAGTATTTTCTGATGTATATATTTTCACATTTAATTGATCATATGTAGATTGAATCTAAATTAATCATTCTGATTCCAATACTAATTAATAACGCTCAAGATGTCAATTGAATGTAGAGAGGAGAAAGATAATTTACAAAGGTCACTAGGTAATTAACTTCACTTGCCGAGAGTGCTTCACACTTTGCCTTGTGATGTTTTAATCAATGTTATGTACTCCAAAAAAGTATTGCAACAACTATCGTCTAAATCTGACAGATTGGCACTTGTTAACTATTACAGTTTAATCTATTGTATTCGTTCTCTTTTCAAGGTAATCGGGTATTAATATTGGATCACCTGGATTAAATTATACCACTTAAATATGTCAAATGTCAAAATGGATTTACATAAGGTTGCATCATGAAAATATTATACATTTGAAATTTATTCATGGCTTTATATGACGAAAATTGAACAACCAATAATTTTTTATAGGTATCTCGAAAGTCTTTGACTCGATTGCTTTCTAAGTTGTTATGAAAGCAAATAGTTGAATTTGTGTAGTATAATTGTGTTGAACCTTCAGTTTTACTATGAGGTCATTAATATTCATGTTAATAGTATCCTATCTTAATTGGTGAGATTAACGTCCGCAATTTTATAGGATACTTGCTTAGGTCCGATTATATTCAAAATTGATTTTGGGTCTTTATAGAAGGACATATTGATTGTTCAAATCTGTATTTCGTCAGATGATTTAAGTTTATCCTTCCAGTCAAATCAAACTTCATTGCACACTCGACGTCTAATGATACCTTAGCTTTTACAGATATGTGTCGATATTTAATAGAGCTTAGTTGGACGATATATTCTTAAACACAAAAAAGCTAGAAATGTATTGTAGGGCTGATTTAAATCAAATATTTACACGACACAGTTGTTGGTATTCTTTTAGAAATCGGACTAAATGAGGAATATAAAGATCTGAGTACAATACTTTTTTTAAAGATTCTACTGAAAGGCACATTAAAATTACTTTAGGTGTTGCTAAACTAAACTTTATATACGCACCTGCAGATATAGACAATTAGAATATACAAATTTTTGTTAGTTATTCTGTATCTAGTAATTAATAAATTTAAATTGGATCGCAAAGATATGCAGAAATAAGCATGAACGAAAGATATAAACTCATGTACACATTTGTTTTTTGCTTACTCATGACTTATCGGTAGCAGCCTGTACTACGCCTTATACCTACCATATATTTAGTCAAGAAATATTTATTTAAACAATAATTAAATCAACTTTAGATACAGACTTCGACAGTACGGCTTCAAAGCCAATTCATTATATATTATATATACCAATTATTTAATGAGTACCAATGCAATGAAATTCTGGACGGGAACATTGCTTTTTATGTTTTATTGAATCTGCATTTACTAATCTGTTCTGTTTTCTTTGGTGAAATTCGATTTTGATAGTTCAGTCGTGGCCTGACAGTAAATTAACTCAAAATTTTACTTTGCATAGTTCTTTGGATTTGATAAACATAAAAGCTTACAAGTCACATTGGTGATCGATATGGCACGGGTAGCACCAATTCAGTTTACAAGATAATTGTTAATATATCATTGAAAAATTACGTAGGTAAATTTCATCAGCATATATGTAGTTTTGAGTAAATATTTGCCCCTTAAAGTGGATCGCTTTTAAAAACACATTAGTGAAATCGATAAACCTTGTAAAGAACGACTTCCGCCATATTTGGAAATGTTTTTCAGAAAAGGTTTTACTAAAAATAAAATTGACTGGTAAACTTTATCCTACATTAATTTTATTTTTAAGTCATGAGTTAAAATTGCACACGTATATGTGCCAAATATTATCCTCAGGGTACTTAATAAATCTAAGTTTGAAATAAATTGGCAATTTTAAATTACATTTGTTTAATTATTTGAAGGATAATTAGAATTTGATTTCATGTTCTTAATACTGGTTTTTGCAAATACATTGTATCTATTGCTTACGCACATAACATAAATAAAAACACAAATGTATTAGTGTAACCTCGATGAATTAACAGTCTCAATCCGATAAATAAAACTTGTTCCATCTATTTTAATATCCCTAGTACAAAAAGAATCCAATTAACGCCAACAAAACTAGTATGTGCTTCATTTTCAGAAAATGGCCATCTGGATTAAACAGAATGTTGCATGGCAGTACTTTTTATAATAATACCCGTTAGTGTAATAAAAAATACAATAATCCGCCTCGTGCCAAATAATTGTCAAAATTAACATTGTACAATTCCTCGGGAAGTGTGGCTGAATTATTACGATTGTAATTCATAATTTTATTGAACATTAAACAAATTACATTGTAACACGCGGCTCCGCGTTACAACCCAACGATGTTCAATTTTGACAAATATAGTGCTCTTTAAGGTCAAATAATCTAATTCTGTTTTTACACAATATTTCTCTTAACTGTGATTTTAGAAACAATCTCTGTTAGTTTCAAGCAGTTTTAATTCACATTTCTTGAACTGCAATTTCAATTGTATTTAATAGGGTTTTGTTTAATAAATATACACACCCGCGCGCAATACGCATGGAGCATGCAGTGGATTATAGTGCCATTGTGGAATTACGCTTCTTCTTTGAATTATTCTTAGTTTATACAAGTGATTTACTGTTCGTATATGATTCTACGTATCATAATTTTAGAGTACAATGGATTATTATAATTAAATAATTTAAAACCTAGAAAACAGTGGATTAATTATTTGTGGTGTCTTTTCAAGACTGTTTTAACACGATTTTATCCATCAATTATCAGTGACAATATTTTCCAGTGACTTTATTTATATCATCATATATTTTCAATCATTTCCATGTATTCATCTAGATTCAGACGTTTGTTTAACTGTGAAACGATAATTACCCGTGCTGACAATATATCGTTTTGTTGCCGTCTAGAGCACGGCCCGTTTTGTTTAACTGTCTTTCTTTGTACCATTGTGTAAATATACGTATGATGATTCGACTTAGCCTTCTTACATCACCCATCGGAAAAAGGTCGGGGACTAATCATAAGCACGGATCTCAACAGCAGCTACCAGGAATATGTAGGTATGGTATAGCTTCAAAAAATAGATAGCAAACCCGCAAAACCTTTTACATTAGCTACAAAACCCTCCTACATAAATGGTGCACAATTTCGTGGAACTCACAGCCAGCAAAGAATTAATCAGCCTCTAGATTTTGAGAACTTCAAGCACTTTGGATGAATGCCACGCAGGAAAGTAAATTCTAAGACACATACCACAGAAAAACACCCTCTCGAGATCACAATGCTCGAAGATAGCCGCACGATGACGGGTGAGGACGATGTAACGTTACGATCTATTCTTGACAACATTCACACACATAAGATGACGTCCAGTTCAGGAAATGCAGGAAGCCCGATGGTGAGCACAACAACAGGCCGCACCAGCACATGGACACAGAACAAAATATGCTATTTCGATCCAGACTACCTTGACGAGTGAGTCGACGATGATACTTTATTGGCCAAGGTGTCCAATATAAGAGACGAGGGTTCAATATTTTTGAGGGCGTGGGTACGATCCCAATGACTTTCAGACGCGGACTAAAAGATATACTGCATCAATACACTGAGGGAACATGTGCGCAGCCATGGCAGAGCCTGCAACGCGCCGTCAAGCAGCGCTTGACACTAGATCGAGAAGACAGGCTTACAGAATTGATGAGCCAGATGTCCTTAGGTAGCCGCACGCCTTCTGAGCTATTTAGGGAGATGGAGCAGAAAGCCTTGGAATTCAACCTGCCCAAGGAAATCTTAATGCGACTATTCATACAGAAGCTCCCTCCGGCACTCCAAGAGATGGTCACGTTCCTGCGCGAATCCGTCGAAGCGCAAGACGACGTTCTGCCGGCACGTCTAGACAAGTGGTGGAAGAAACACCACTACAGCTCACCTGCCTCAGAAAAAGGTTACATCACCTCACGACTTTCCGAATCCCAATCCACCGCATCATCAGCCGGAACAAATGTCATCAATGAGCGCCTCATCAGCCTGCTCGAGAACCTCACCGTCAGGCCAAATTCGGCCTCAGTCGATGCCATCCATAATAGACGCGACCAGAACAGGCGTGACCAGCGTCGACCACCGTCCCGGAATAGCGCCAGGAGGTCGACGTCGAGAGGCCGGGCCACAGTTCCACAGTTACCGGCGGAGTGGTGTCCGAATCACCGCAGCTATGGCCACTCCACACGCTATTGCCTCAGAAATGGCTGCACATTCCCGCGCACAGACGCAACGTTCAAGTGGGCGTGGTCACCTTCAACAACTCAGGAGGATCCGCCCATGGAAGGTTCGGAAAACTGCTGGGGTCAGCCTCCTCTGCGGCAGTAGAGGCTGATCACCCCAAGATCGTTGGCGCTCCACGTTTGATGGCTCGAAGTACGTTGCTTTCGCGGTATAGCGCAATCAAACTATTGTATTTACAGCGACGGCTCCAGTCAAGTCATGCTTCAAACACCCAAATGCGAGCAACCAGTCTCATCGTCAGTTGCCACAATCAACATCTTTTCTCATCCGTGACGCAACCTCTGGCGAATTATTTCTCATAGACACTGGATCAGATGTAAGCTTACTACGCCACAATTATTTCGAACCTACCCACCCAGTCGACACCAGCAATCTGACCTGCGCCAATGGCTCCAATATAGCGACGTTTGGGGTACGAGTACACACCACCTCGTTCTCTAACTCAAAAAATGTTTCAAGTAACCTTTCATCATTGCCAATACGACAAGAAACATCATTGGACGTGACTACCTCGAACACTTCGACCTTACCATTCGTCCAAGAACACGAGAGATACGCACTGCAGACAATCAGTTGCTTTCATCAGCGCTAAAACATACGACACGCGCCGATGCAATCTCATCCATACAGCTAATTTTTCCAATTCCTCATGTACCGCAACTGAACGATGTTCTCAAATGTCATGGCCGATCTCAAGAGGAAGCGTGCCATCACAGCCCATCGTATCATCTTATCGAAACCACTTCCTCATCCTCCACGAGCTCGTTCATTGGCATCACACAAACATAAGGCCGCCGAGCGACAATTCGCCATGCGATGTCAACAAGGCATCTGTACACGATCCAGCTCACCTTATGCGTCGCCTGTGGTAGTAGTACCAAAACGTGAACCAGCAACATCCAGGGTGTGCGTGGATCATCGTATTCTCAATTATTGCTCACAGACTGATTCGTACATCCTGCCAAATCCAGCTGACCTACTCAGATCCGCTATCGGTCATGCTGTGTATTCAAAACTCGACCTAGTGAAAGCCTACTATAAAGAACCGATGGACAAAGACTCCGTATCATATACTACACTCAGATTCACCGGAGGTGGCAATCAAAAATATCATTATATGCCTTTCGGTCTCAAGAATGCCTCGCAAACTTTTCAACGCGTTATGGACGAAATACTAGATGGTCTACCATTTGTAATTCGCTAATTAGACGACATCCTGGTATTTTCCAAGTCAATGTCCGAACGTATACGGCATATTGAAATTCTACCCACACGTCTAGCAGAATATGGCCACCGACCTCATGGCAAAAAATGTGTCTTTGCACAAAAATCAATTGAATTCCTTGGTCATCAAATTTCCGAGAATGGCATGACACCTATACCTGCCAAGGTTTGTGCTATTCAAGATCTACAGCCTCCAACCACCGTTCGAGCATTGCGGCGATTCTTGTGCAAAATGAACTACTATTCTCGATTCGTACCCTGCCTTGCCAAGATTCTGGCACCTCTTCACAAATATCTCATGCCAGAAAGCCGTTTTGTCAAGAAATCATAACAGATTCAGTTCAACGTGGACGACATTCAGGCATACGAAGATGCCAAAAGGGCCTTATGCAAAGCGACCATGCTACATTCTCCTGATTGGTCTCAACCTTTTGAATTGGTCACTGACGCATCCGACGTTACTTTAGGCGCAGTACTTCAGAAGTCCATCAATTTCATAAACCGACCTATCGCCTTCCACTCGCTAAAACTACAAGCTCGCGAAACGCGATATGATACATTAGGAAAAGAGTTACTCGCAATCTACCGGTCGATCCTACACTTCCACCGCTATCTGGATGGCCGAAAGTTCAAAATCTACACAAACCACCTTAATCTACTCCCGATGCTCAGAGGAAAGAAAGAGTATTTATATTCACGACGTGTCAACTCAAAACCTACACGAATACACGAGTATGAATATGAAGTCACTCATGTCAAAAGATCAGAAAACGTGGTCCCAGAATCTCTAAGCCGTCTTGCAGAATTCTGTGCTTCTATCCTGTGTCCTTCACCTATAAGCACTCAGGAATTGCAAGCAGCTTAGCAAGATGATCAATCACTTCATACATTGCTGCAATGTGAAATAACTAGCGTGGGCCCTTGGCCGATTATACCTGAAAAACTCCGTCACAAGATCTTCGAGGTTTACCATTCAATGAGCCATCCATCTGGCGAAGCCTCAGTGGAAATTCTATAAAGAACGTATTTTTGGACTGGCATGCAGCGAGATGTCAAGAAGTGATCAAAACAATGTATAGAATGTCAGAAATTCAAGGTGACGAGAAACACCAAAACGGTGCCACATGTTATCTAAGTGCCCAAAGTCCGGTTCACGCACATACACGTTGATCTGGTAACCTTACCTGCCGTGAACAAAATACGAAATCTACTGTCAATACGGGATCGCACAACTCGATGGTATGAGACCATACCACTGCCAAACATGAAGCAAGACACTCTCAGTAATGCTTTAGAGCTCAATTGGTTCGCTCGGTTTGGTGCCCCAGCTGAAGTGACAACCGATCGTGGCGCACAGTTCCTCGGCGAAGAGTTCGCAGCCCTACTGAAATACTATGGTGAAAAACACTCCATGACCGCGACTCGCAATCCGAGAGCAAATGGTTTCGTCGAAAAGCCCCATCGGGAAATAAAAGCGGCGCTCGAGGCTAGCCCAGAAGAAAATTGGCTTGCGGCTTTACCGAAATTACTCCTATCAATACGTACAAGACCTCGTGAGTCGATCAAATGTAGCTCCGCTGAAATGGTATTTGGCTAATGTCTACGGCCGCCTG
>JAQBSW010008655.1:0-32972 GCA_029291075.1 Eudiplozoon nipponicum
GAGAGAGAGAGAGAGAGAGAGCAATTTAAGCGAGACAACTAAATTTGTGAGTCTCGTGTCTAATTTTTCTTTCAGCATATTTGAATTGCGGTTTGATCCTCACTAGTCAGTTTGCCGTCATGGTCTGATGATGATCATGGAAGATCAAAACGTGTCAGTATGTATGACTGACGATAGTTTCAATGGATTGGTGTTTATTTCAAGCTCACAAACTTGATTTATATAATCTATCTGATTCTGTTTGAAATAATTTGTTACTAGGCCATCAATACCTAATGTAAACTCGCATATATATATTAGCTTTTCACAACAAACAATGCATAATTATGCAAGTATGTATTAGGTGTTGCGAACCTAGTAAAAAATTAGTTTACTTGTGACCAGAAGGATAAACCAAAGGCAGCATGAACGGAAAGTATAATCTCATGCACATTCGTTTCGTGCTTACTGGTGACTCATCAATAGGAGCCGGTATTACGCCCTTTACCCACTATATATTTGGTAGAAGAATGTGGAATAATAGGACGGTACAATCTCCCAGACGAATGGGTAAACCTGTAATAGTGAAGCTAACATAATCTGAAGTCAACGACAATACGACTTCAATGCTAACTCACAATATATAATATATATACCGAGTCTGTAAAGGATACTAACACTATGGCTATTGTGTTAGTAACTGATACCTTTTTTGAAATCGATGAGTACCGGATACTAACACTATGGTTTCCGAGTCGGTACATGATACCAACCTGATGGATATAAATTTATGCTAAAGTTCACCCAAATTGAGAATTACAACAATTTCCGAACACTTGTTACTCCAGTTAAACCATACACTCTGGCCTTCATCGATATCAGTTATCACATTTCGCGGTAAGCATGACATCATTCAATTCAATATATTACAGTTATATACTGTTTGTTGCGAAGATCTAATATATATGCAAGTATGTATTAGGTTTTGCGAACCTAGTAACAAATTAGTTCAGTTGTGACCAGAAGGATAAACCAAAGGCAGCATGAACGGAAAGTATAATCTCATGCACATTTGTTTCGTGCTTACTGGCGACTCATCAGTAGGAGCCGGTATTACCGCCCTTTAACCACTATATATTTGGTAGAAGAATGTGGAATAATAGGACGGTACAATCTCCTAGACGAATTTGTAAACCTGTAATAGTGAAGCTAACATAATCTAAAGTCAACGACAATGCGACTTCAACGCTAACTCACACTATATAATATATATACCGAGTCTGTAAAGGATACTAATACTATGGCTATTGTTTTAGTAACCGATACCAACATTATTGTACCGAAGAGGTACATGGTACTAACACTATGGTTTCCGAGTCGGAACATGGTACCAACATGATGGATTTCAATTTATGCTATTGTTCACCAAAATTGAGAATTACAAGTGCATAATTATTTTATTTTAAATTGAATGATATCATGATTAACTTATTTGGCTTCAGAATATCGTTTTTGAAGGCTGTACGAAATTAAATTCCTTACTGTTATAAGACACATATTCATAAGCGATTGTACTCTACACCTGCCCCACATTTCATGACCTAATACGTAGTGAGTATCGGACGTAACAACGGCTCTTCATGATGAGTTGCTATTAAGTTCGAAACGCATGTGTACATGAGAATACATCTTTTGCTCATACTGATTCTGGTTAACCTGCCTGGTTCTATTTGAAATAATTTGTTACTAAGTGCGCAATACCTAAAACAAACTTGCATATACATAAGCTATCTGAAACTGCCAAAATATAAGTTCAATAATTTGATAGAAAAAGCGTGGGCTTTTAATCAAAATTACAATCGTGAAATAAACGCCAGGTTATTTAATGCATTGAACAATGTAATCAGTCTGATGTTTTCTGAATCTTCCCGAATGGGGAGTTATTCATTCTAATGTAATTAATGCAAACAGGAAAAGTACATAAAGCAAATGAGATTATTGATTGCTAGTAAATGAATTTCAGCAGGAACTGGCCTCGGGCAGAATATTTGAAGGGATTAAGGAATAAAACTTTTTATTGCCAAGGTTCAGGACGAATTAGCTACAAGGAATTATTGACAATATTTCAAGGAGGAACTCAGCAAGTCTGATTGTTCTCACGAGTTGGAAAATACGCAAATTTTTTCAGCAAAATGTCGTTGAATTAACTAGCTGTTATTTGCGACCTTTTTAAATAACCCTTATGCATACAAGAGTATTTGAAACAGGTTTCCAGATTTTGCTTATTATGTGTTCAGCACCAAGTAACAAATTAATTTCATCATTTAAATACTGTTTGTTGCGGAGAACTAATATATATGCAAGTATGTATTAGATGTTGCGAAACTAGAAACAAATTAGTTCAGTTGTGACCAGAAAGATAAACCAAAGACAACATGAACGGAAAATATAATCTTATGCACATTCGTTTCGTGCTTACTGGCGACTCATCAGTTGGAGCCGGTATTATGCCCGTTAACCACTATATATTTGGGTGAGGAATGTGAGATAATAGGACGATACAATCTCCTAGACGAATGCGTAAAACTGCAGCAGTGGTTAAAGGGCGTAATACCGGCTCCTTAAATGAGTCGCCAGTAATTTCATCATTGTTCGGATTTTCATACTGTTTTGTGATTATTGAACATTTTGATCTCAAAATGTTTTTGGTAAATGAGGAAATGTTTCAAACATTTGACTGTTTTTTCGGCTTTGAAAATATATTCTATTCTCATATTCACTTGCCAGTATTTAAAATCAATTGAATTTATTCATTCATAACATAATGGTGATTATGGTAGTATCCTCTAGAAGAAAGGATAAATAACAGTAAAAGTAAGTTTCGATTTGAAATTGTGCATTTATACTAATATATTAATGTAAAGAACACAATATGTATATTGGGGAAAAGCGATTTCGCACGTTCTTATATACTAATTTACTATGTCTGAATATGGAAAATGATAAGCATTGAATATTAGTCAATCATGTTGAAACAGTAAAAATAAAGCCAAAGTTCAGTTGAAATTGTGATAGAAATTTCGCACTGTAAGGCCAGTGCACGCAAACTCATTTTTTAATCTAGTTATGGATAGTATCTTCCGAGAGAAATAATCTAAATAAAGGCAAACATATCCACACATTATGTCTTGAATAACATTTTAACGGTCTCCCGGAGTTTACGCACGTTGCGTTAGTTATAACTATAAATTTGCCGCAAAAATTTTTTTATTTATTACACACGACGAAGAGATGTTCTTCGTTTAGCATGAATTCAATAAGATTGACCACAGGTTCAAATCCAATTATAGATAAACCAAGACACAGTTACCAGTGGTATATCATATTTTATGACGCCGTTTGATATTGATTTGAAATGAAACACTTCCATCAGTTCAATGTATAAAATTAATCAAATTCTGTTTCTAGATGCCGTAATATTAATAAATTTATTGGCGGACTGTATTAGACTGATGTACATTTGTAAAAGTTTGCAATAAAATTTTATAAAATGACGTGTGAAAATTAGTACGTAATTATCCTCATTTTAATTTATCATCCCTATATTTTAGATCTGAAAGAATACAAATGCTGTTATTGCAACAAAAATTTTACAACGAAAAAATATCTTCGATCACATATTAAAACGATTCATGAAAGTGAGTTTATGGTTTAATTAAGTTAATTCTGATAATAGCGTGAATTAATTAAATAATGTTTATTTTGTATTTTTTAAATCTGAAGTTTTTTACAAATATGATAATCTATTATGCGTTGATTAACGTATCGAGTAGAACTACAGATTAATGAAAAAATTGTGCGTACTTGAATAAAACTCTAATTTAATATTCTTAATTCCCGATTGATCATTCTAGCGTTTCAAATGCTATTTTTATTTACTGATGTGTCACGATCATCGTTAAACATTTCTCCTGGCACTAATTACATGCAGATGCCCATATCGGCAATGATCAGAGCCAAATACGAACACAACGCTGGACCAAACTTTTATTTTATAAATAGTCGGAAATGAAAATGATGTGCTTATCTGAGCAGATATAATGATTAATCTATCTAACTGTGCTTTACTCAGTCTAGTAGGCAAGGCCTGCGACGAATATGTCTTAAATGTGAATAGCTTGATTTGTATTCTAGAATTTGGTATTTCAACTAAGAGTGACGTAATGGAAAACATTTTGAGTGTCGTTTCGAAGGGGTTAATTGGCCTAATACAAGCTGGAGATCAGTTGAAACACTAACACCTTAGTTTTATGCTTACGCAATGACAAATAAATTTGTTATTTCTTTAAGATTAATTGTTTCAATGACCATTGTGCCATGGCATAAGATAGCCTAATGGCCGGACAGTTTATTGAAGACGGTAAGAAATCACTTACTAGAGTACAGCTTGAAAGAATTGTATGAATTTTTGGGAAGGTCGTCAAACTGCCAGGTTAAAATCTTTATCTTTTTGTTTCATGTTGGTTCGTCATTTACCAAAACCCTTTTAAAGTGAAAAAAGGATTTATGTGTAATTTTCCATGCTCATCTAACGGAATCAATTTTATGCGCCCTTAGAATAAAAATGTACATTAGTATTTGCTTGTATTATTACTCTCAGCAATATTCGGCATATTGAACTAGACATTGAACTAGGCTGCTTAAAAGTTGATATTAAGCTAGGCAAACATTAAGAATTCATTATTAACATTTAATTCAGCTTCTCGGAATACAATGCACGATCATATATAACATGAACCCTTCTCCTGCCAAGTAACCTTGCGCTAATTCGTAAATTTCACGTCATAGTTAGATCAATAAAACTGTACATATATCCGATGAAGTTTATTTTAGACATGTGTTTTATGCTAAGGGATCAGTTTGAAATAACAATAAAATTTAATTTTTATTCAACTCATTTATTGTGCGTTGAAGGTTCCAGACTATTTGTTTGTCCACTATGCGGAAAGCAATTGGCTCGCGAAAAAGGATTGCAGCAGCACCTGCGAACAATACATGAAGGTAATTAAAAATATTTTTTCTCCTTAAACTTTATTTTGCCACAACGTTAACTTGATAATATTTTCCATTTCTAACAGGTGCATTTCGTGCATAACGCTTGTCAAAACTCATTCAATTTCATTATTCAGAATTAACAATATCGTGTTTTTTTATTCAATTTTGGAATTAGGCTTAATTGAGTTCTTTTGGCGGTAGATCTACTGTACACACAAAAATAAATATACGACAGATATACTTACTTAATTTAGTAATTTATTGTCCTCGCCAATTGAATTAATAAAAAATTATTTCATCTATCACTTAATTAAAATAACATTAAATTGAAGAAATAACTTTTATTTGACTACAGATTGCAACTTCGGGAGTAATTTGTAAATAGTATTCTGGACTGTCAATAAAGCCGGAACCTATGAAGAGACAAATAAAAAAAAACCGTTACATACTGTTTGTGGCGGAGAAAGAATATATATGCAATTGTGTATTAGGTGTTGCAACACAAGTAACAAATTGATTCAAATATGACCTGAGAGATAAAACAAATATAGCATGAACGGAAAGAATAATTTTGTGCACATTCGTTTCTTGCTTACTGGAGACTCATCAGGAGATACCGGTAGTACGCTCTATACTCACTATATATTTGGGTGAGGATTGTGGGAAAATACGACGCTACAATCTCCTATATGAGTGTGTAAACGTGCAGTAATGAAGCTAACTTCCTATAAAGTCTTCAACATTGCGACTTCAAAGCCAACTCACTTTATACAATATATACCAAGTCTGTAAAGGGTACCAACTCTATGGCTATTTTTTCAGTACCAGAAACCAATATTATGGTACTGAAAATGTACATGGTAGCAATACTATGTTTGCCAAGTCGGTAGATGGTACCAACACGATGGAATTCAATGTGTGCTAAAGCTCTCCAAAATTGTGAATTACAACTATTTCTGATTTTTCATTGCATTTTGATCCTCGTTTGTCAGTCTTCCACCGTGCTTTAATGACGACCAAGGCAGGTCGAAAAACGTCATTACGTGTGATTAATGGTAATTTTATCAAATTGGTCAACTGGATAAATAGAAGGCAATTGGTGTTCTTCTGAAGCTCGCATACTTAAAGTAAATGATATTTATTACCGTCCGCGAAATAAATAATTGCTCACTCGTATGAGTGAAATACGTTTTGCAAAAGATGCAAAAAGGTTTTTGTTTATTTTGAGAATTCATGGAAATTTTGCAGACGACCTTTCCAGTCAATTACAATGCATTGTAGATTTCTAGGTGTGAGTACCACATAACTTATATATGCATTTCGCTTTGATCCTTGTTAGTCAGTTTGCTGTCTTCCTTTGTGGATGACAATGGAAAGTCAAAACATATCAGTACTTTAGTCTGGCAGTAGGTATGCTAGGTTGTGCGACAGTCTAAATGAAATGGGGTTAATCGTAATATTAATTGCACTAAAGCGATTTTAGCAAATAGTTGTTCAATTTAGACTAACAATTGGATCCCATAGCATATTGTGTTTACCCAACTGAGTCTTCTCATAATGTTGATCCAGACGCCAGGCACAATAATTTTCACTTCTAGATGATGTCTCATAATAGACATTTCCTCTATTCACGTAGTCATTTGCGCTATTTGCATCTTCACACACTCTTCCATGTAGGACTCAAAAACCGTTGTAAGATTTATTAAATTTGATTTTAGATATGTAAAAATATGTATGATTCAGCTTGTCTAAAGTGCGTCGCTTTAGTAAAACTGACTATTTTATAAAGTTACATATATTAATATTTCTACGACCGTTTGGCTATTCGCTCACAAATTACTTTAAACGATCCACAGCTTCTGTTTCTGGTTTCATCTTTCTTATTACCTGCTGCAAAACACCTCACTCAAAGGAATCATTCGTGTGTTAGTGCTTTGAAGATATGTAACGCAATTTTGCAATTTTGAGGAATCACACGCCGAAGAAACATATTTTATTTGGAAACCCCATCAAGTGCTATTTTTATAAGCAACTCGTCCAGATCTGCAGCAAAATTTGATCGGTCGTCTAATAACTGAGGTCCGATTTAATAAAATATTTTGATTTATCTGGCGTTTGAACAATGACTAGGCTGTTTTCACTCGGTTTCCATGGCTCTCTAACTGCCTGCTATACAAAGTGTATACTGTAAAATGTACTACTGTCTGTACGCCGCAAAATGTGATGCGATCGTAACCATAGCATAGAATTCCTGGTGTTCAGTAGGAAAATTCGCGTTCACAAGTAAACTTATTATGTACTTCAAAATTGCAGTAATAGCTGTCGCTTGGGTCACAACCTGGTTAAATTGTTACACACGAAGTACTGTGTCATCGACTCAAGCCGCATCGGCAGTGTTGCTTTCAAATGATGAGCCGCACAATGAAGTCGAAAGCATGATCTAGTGGGTAGACTGAGATTTGTTAAATTGTGTCTAGTATCCACAACGACTATATGGACTCATTAGGCTCTTTTTTCAATTGTGTATTAGGTGTTACGCAACTAGTAGTTAATCAGTTTAAATATGATGAGAAGGATAAATCAGAGACAGCAGGAACGGAACGTATGATATCATGCACATTCGTTTCGTGCTTACTGGCGGCTCATCAGTAGGAGCCGGTAGTTCGCCCTTTAACCACTATATATTTGGTATAAGAATGTGGAATAATAGGACGGTACAATCTCCTAGACGAATGTGAGAACCTGCAGTAGTGAAGCTAACTTCATATACGTATTAGGTGATTTGTACCTAGTAACAAATGGTTTCTATCGGTTGGCTCTGTCAGGCAGCTACGGGGAATTTATCATCATATTGCAGGAAGCAAGCACACCCCATTGAATTGATGCAGTCCTTTTATTTATAAATTTTTTTTCGGTCGTGCACAAAGATTTCCATTAAGCGTAAATACACAAAAACTTAAATTGCATATTGGGTATAAATGGCTTTCTAAAGGAATGAACTTATGTTTGTTGAGATTGTATAATGTATTTCTTCGGTGTTTAGAGTTTTGGTTTCGGGTGGGTTAATAATACAATTTATTTATGCATGGCACTTGTTTTATTCTGGTAATTCATTTAGTGCGGGCTATTTAATTGTCTAGGCTGTTTCAGAAGAGTATTCACATTTGCGTTTTGTGCATATGTTTTCACTTTACCAATCATTGATTGCGCAATAGTGGCACAAATTATTTTAATCAAGTTTGCGAGCTTGAACTAGGCACTAATCTCATTGTATTTATCCAGTCTTTGAACAACATAGAAACTACGTGTCATTGACGGTAGATTTGTAATTTTGTATGTTTTTACATGTTCGTTTATTTTAATTCTGGAGTACTTGTGTGTGACTATTTGGCGACGATTGTGCTCATTCTGTTGTTTGACATGCTGGGATTTCGCCTTGCCTCGTGAAACACCTATATACTGTTAAACTAACATTGGTTGCGCGTGCGGCGATAACAACTTATTTGAATAAAGTTTACGATTTTGCCATAACTGAGTCAGATGTATATATGAAGATCGCAACATTGATTAAAATTAATCCGTATGCTGTGGTTGGTTCTTCATATATGAATTTGTTGTTTCAATTTTGTTTTTAATTTTATATTTGGTGAAATCTGTACCGTCCTATTATCCCATATTCTTCACCCAAATATATAGTGGTTAAAATGCGTAATACCGGATCCTACTGATGAGTCGCCAGTAAGCACGAAACGGATGTGCATGAGATTATACTTTCCGTTCATGCTGCCTTTGGTTTATCCTTCTGGTCACAACTGAACTAATTTGTTACTAGGCTCGCAACACCTAATACATACTTGCATATATAATAGTTCTCCGCAACAAACAGTATTTAATTGAATCTATGCATTTTTTCTAGTTATTCGTGGTTAGTCCAAAACTATGTTGTGGAGGAATATTTTTGATCATGGTATTTGGCATGTGCCAAGCCGAATGCACTAACAGTTTCTGAAAAAATTATTCCTTATTTCCTGTAATATAGAAAATGAATAATTGTTCATATTTTGATTAGACGGCTCGTAGATATCCGACAAAAATAAATGGTCCCTGTGTGTTTATACAATTTTGATTTTGACAGAAAACCAAATCCTTGGCCTGCAATAAGTTGAGGAGTCATTTCAACAATTATTTTGACACTGGAGCCAAACAAGGTTACATTGTGAAATATTTCATTTCAGAGTGTATTTTAACGACATCAGTGACAGATATTGTCAGTACAAATTAAGTAATGCATAAATTTGAATATACAATTCATCCAGTAGTCTAGTTCGTCTATATTGATAAGTTTTCGAGTACTTTATGGAATTTGGCACAAACAGGAATCGAACTTCGTCGCATTTGCTTCGGAATTTGTGATTCTATCCACTACGCGACTCTTCCGCACAGTACATCTAACTTTCAGTAATACACTCAATTTATACTATATATATATATATATATATATATATATATATATATATATATATATATATATATATAAGATCTATTAAGGTGAAGTCTGCAAGCTTCATTTAAATGTCAATTATATTTCATATAAATTTGTCAGTTTAAACTAAGTATCGCATAAGGTAGCTTGCGCATTTCGTCCAGTAGGTCGGTTTCTTCCTCAATGAGAACTTTTTAAATACAACCCGAAAATGGTCATGGCTCGAACTTTGTCACTTGTTCTTTTGAGTCTGTGAGTATCCACTGCGTCACACTGCTACACTCTACACACAATTTTCGGTTATATACCAAATTATAAATTTATTTTGTTAGCCTCCCATTCAAGTGGAGTCTACATGGCATCTCTTTAGATCTATATTTTCAAGTAGATACCATAAATTTATCAATATAGAACAACATAATTCTTATCACCACCCACGCCAGAAAATGATGGTTTTATTGTATAAATCTTTAATTCAATACCACATCCTTAGTTAGACTGGTGCGCCCTCTATAATGAAAGTTTGGGGTTGGCTAGTTGGAATTTTATTTCTAAAGAAATGCCACATGTTCCACACGAGGGACAGCATAAGTATGTATAGGTCTTCAAAATGTGTGTAGAATGCGGCACGAATGGTGCCGTGGATGGAGTTTCAGACTTCAAAGGAAATATGCACAGGTTCGAGCTCATGTCTCCACAAAATGCTGGTCAGTTTTTGTAAAGTTCCCAATAAGGAGGAAACCAATCTACTGGAAGTTTTGTCCAATGTTTAGTGTGTTTGGGTTTCTGATCCGACTTAAGCAAAAATCTAACTAAGAAGCCACAACTAGATCATAAAATTCACCATTATATTCTTAACATCGGTTTATTATTTAAATTGCGTTTTGGAGTTTAATAAAGAAAAAAACTCAAAAGCCGGCAATGCCGCGTTTTGCGTACACGGGTTGTAGCTTTGCACCAACAGTTTCAAAAAATCTGATTGATCACAATTTACTTTTCTGTGTCTGTTTTTCTCTCGATCAGGCAGGACGTTTATTCGTCTCTTTCTTTCGCAGGCTTCAACATCGTTCATACTAACCATTGGAAATTCGGTTCTATCAAATCTTTGTGTACTGGCGATGTTTCGGAACATGCTTTCTAGTTCCATCCTCAGGCCGATAGTCACATATATACACAGCACAATAATAACAATAGCAAATTTAAGCATTCATACTCCTCATTATCCGCCTAATGAACGCCATCACATCATCCTCATTTTGGCCTCCTAACAGTTATCATTATCAAAAGTTTTCCTGATAAATTTCCCGCCATATCATTATCATCATCATCATCATCATCATCATCATCATGATCATCATCATCATCATCATCATCATCATCATCATCATCATCATCATCATCATCATTATTATTATTATCATCATCATCATTATTATGATCATCATCATCATGATCATCATCATCATCAGTATCATCATCCTCATCATTTTCATCATCAATACCATAATCATAGTCATCATCATCATCCTACTCCTCCTTCTCATCATTCTACTGCTTATTTTCTAAAAAACCTACTCTCATCCTGGGCATCCCTATCCTCCTTACTTTCCAAATCATCAGCATAATCATGAACATCGTCATTATTAATAAAATTAAATAATGATGAGAAAACAGATGGTTCATTGTTTCATACTATATCCGAAAACAGAAAATTATTTCACAATGAAATGAAACTAGTAGGAAAGGTAACGCGAACAACGTCGAGAAAGTTTTCACGTGAAGAATTCCTACGATTTAACTTATGTGCAGAATGATAAACATGTAATGAGCCTAAATACTTAGATACTATAGATGCTATTTGATGCTATAAAACGTGGTGCTCCATCTAATTACAAAAGTTGAATAGTCTTAAGAACTTCGATTGACTTGAAATTTATGAAATACTTTACTTGATGAATTTTATATATGATTTTTGGCGGAATTACTTTTCCTAGATTGTCAACATTTCGCTAGCTATACTATGTCTGCTATGAAGATTATTAACTTTAACTCTACTATATCCAAACAAATATAAAGGTATAGTAGTTATACCTTAGTATGTCATATCGATGAGTCGCCAGTAACCACTAAGCCCAAGGAAAGTTGTGTCTACAACATTCTGTTTATCCTGACAGTAGTATATCCTTTTGATCCTATTTAGACTAATGTGTAACTTGACTTTTATTCAAGGTTGCAATCTTGATATAGACACATCACTCATTGTATTCATACATTTGTCAGTATGAACCAAGTATTGAATAGTGTGGAAAAAGCAATTTATCCGGTAGACTGGTTTCATCCCTATTGAGAACTCATCAGGTACTGGTCAGATTTTGCCGCGGACAGGTCTCGAACCTGGGCACATCTGCTTCGGAATCTGGTGCTCTAACCATTGAGCCATTCTACCGCACATTACACACAATTTTCAGTTATATATTAGCTAATTTTTATTGGTTAACCTTTCCTTTAGGTGTAGCCTATATGACAACCCTTTTGATCTGAAGTTGTAATTTACCATCTAAAATATGTCATTATATAATACACACAACGACACATGGGGAAGTGGTATTGAAATGAATATTTTTATAATTTAACGAACATTTATTGCGCATGCGGTGCTAGCAATTACTCTAATCAAGATGGCGACCTTGCTATAAACACCTGTCTCATTATATACACAAATGTGTCAGTATTATCTAGGATTTTTAATGTAGAATAGGCAATTAATACAGTAGACCGGATTCGTCCTTGCTTGAATTGGAAAATCTAATGAATTTTTATACAAATGTATGTTAAAAACGTGCCCTAATATTTAAAGATGTCCTCTTCTCAGTATTCGTTGGTAACTTTCATTTAAGGATATTTTAATTGGCTAGTTTCATTAAATTCGTCTAAAGTACAATCATATTTTGCGTTACTCATTTGTTAAACTAAAAAAAGACACTTTAATCCTTGTTTTCTTTTCATTTTTTAAAAGGAAATTGGTCGGTGTACTGTGAAATTTGCGGAAAAGGCTTCATTAATCAATGCCGACTGAAGAAGCACTGTAAAAGCGTACATGAACGTAAGTTTTTCCAGGAAAAACTTTAGAAACACTGGGCATTAATTAGCTATCAAAGACTATTTAAAAACAAAATCCCACACCCTATGATATATATGTATATATATATATATATACATATATCTATCTATAGACATTTGTCAGTATTAAAATTTAGAAATTTGGTTATTTATTTTATTTATTATGTGAAGAATCATAAAGTTATCTTTTTGTGATTTTAAGGAGCAAAGAGGCTATCGTGCACTCTATGCGACAAACCGATTACGACGGAAAGCGCAAGAAAAGAACACATGTTGTCCGCACATGAAGGCAAGTTCGGTTGTTTGTTCCGTATAAAATTAAAAACAAATTAAATTAAAATTTACGATAAGTGATAAGAGGTAAAAGAGAGAGGGAGAGAGATATGGATGAAAACATACAGAAAAGCAAAGAAGCATAGCCCAATTTATAATGTGCTTTACAATGAAACAGAATGACGACTGCAGAATTAACTTGATAATTTAAAACTGCTTGTCTGTTCCCTGTTAACAACGGATGCTGAAAATGAAAGTAGAGCCTAACTTATGCAGCAGGTCAAGCATTTTAATCGATTACTTAAATTTCAATTTGTTTTAACATACCGTGGGACAATGTCATATTACATTTTTAATGCAAAAAATTAAAACTAAATTAAGTTGTACATAACTTTATCTGAAGATGAGTGAGTAAATGGCAAGGGGAATGGGATTTCACGCTGCGCAATTAGTTGAAGATCCTAGCAAACACCATTATTATTATTATAATCACGGTTGTGGTCTTGATATAAGAACATGACCCATTAATTTCCTACATATGTTAGCATAAACTAAGAATTGTATAGTGTAGAAAAAGGAAATTTATCCAGTAGACCGGTTTCGTCATTTTTGGGTACTCATCATATACTGGCCAGAATTTGCCATGGACAGGGTTCGAACCTAGGCACATCTGCTTCGGAATCTGATGCTTCAACCATTGTAATCGTTATATACAATTCTTAGTTTATTCTGACATATGTACGTAATTAATGAGTCAGGTGTTAATATCAAGACCGCAAACTGGATTATAATAATTGTTATCACCAATTGTGCAACCAATGCTCGTTTAATTATATAAATGTTTATTTCAATACCACTTCCCCATGTAGTGTCGTGTCTGTTCAGTAATGCTAGATTTGTGTTGGTTAGTTGGTATTTTAGGTCTAAATTGATGCTAAATGAGCTCCATCTAAAGGAAAAATAGACTAACCAAGTTACATTAGTTAGAATACAACTGAAAATTGTGTGTAGTCCAGTATGCAGCAGGGTGGCTCAGTGGTTAGAGCACCAGATCCCGAAGCAGACGTGCCTAGGTTCGAGCCCTGTCCGCAGAAAATTCTGGCCAGTACATGATGAGTTCCTAATAAGGACGAAACCGGTCTACAGGATGAATTGTCTTTTATACACTATACAATTCTTAGTTTATTCTGATATATGCAAGTAATTAATGTGTCAGGTGTTTATATCAAGACCGCAACCTTAATTATAATAATTGTTATCATCACCCACGCAACAAATGTTCGTTTAAACGCCATTATTATTGTATGTGTATGCATATACTTAAGGTACTAAGGACTGGAAACTACATGCTTCTACACCGAAAAAAATTAAATTTATCAGATTAAAATAATATTTCATTCTAATTTTCCAGCCAAAAGTCTACAAATAGACATACGTATTTATGTATAAATATATGTGTGCATATTATGAATTTATATATGTAAATATATTATAAAAAGCACAACAGGTAGGAAATCAAAACCAAGGTAGGTTCTAAACTATGGGAACGTACAATTATTTGTACGCCTTACCTCCGTTGCAGATTCGATGTGCGAGCATGATTTTTCAGCTTGCATAAATTGGATTACAATTTTTTTTATCCGCAGCACTGCATAGATCGCTAACTCTTTTCTGTAATTTCATTTGTTCTTTACCTTAAACGCGTTATCTGTTAGAAATATGTGTGAGGAGTCAGTGATATGTTGCGTAGCTAAAGACAAGTATTCAAAAATTTATTTTTCTGGAGATGGCACATACAAACGATTGGATATTCTCATTTCCCACTCTCTTTCCATTTTAATTTATTACTTGTTTTGACTTTCATTATACATATACATACATACGAATATATATATATATATATATATATATATATATATATATATATATATTCTACGTTTATAGATACTTGAAGAAATTTTATATATAAACATTTTATTTCATCTTTCAAATATTTCTCTTCGCTCATAAAACATTTATTATGTATTACAGCATTAGTTTCGGAAATGCATTCGTGGAAAATACACGAATAAATTGATTTTGAATGTCTGCTGCGAAGTTTCAAATAGTATTAATATTTACCTGATTATCGGGTTGCGATCCGATTTGTTTGCATCCACTGTCTTCCTGGTTTTTGTTCCAAAATTTTCGATATCCAGATACGGATATCTTTTTCAATGGAAAGCTCATCACAATAAGTTGACAATCAGTATGTCAAGTGGAAATATTAGTTTAAACTGCCCCATTTATACTTGTTGTTAGATCTCTTAAGCATAAAATGCTAGGAAAGTGTCTTTACCTGATCTGCATTTTGACTAACGCAGCTTTCATTGTTCCAGTAAATTTCTTTTTTCATAATATTTCGATCTACATTACCGTAGATCATCATCAGATGCATTTCACGAAACAAATGAAGCAAATGTGTTATTTCCTCTAGTCATAATATTTATATACCACAGACTGACCTTTCATTAGATATTCGCGTGTCACATGTGTGTGTGCGCGTTTTTATAACCGTTATTTTTATCTAACTAATTTAGACCAGAGTGGCCAAATAATAATTTATCAATTGCATGCAATAACTATTCGTTTTTTTTCACACTCAATGTAAATGACGTAACTGAGATGGGGAGACCCATAATTCAGAAACACTCGTCATAAAACATGCCATGAGTGAAAACACCAGAAGTCCGAACGACTAATGCACATGTTAATTTACAATTCAAACCACTAAGTTATACTCAAGATAGATAAGTTATTGGCGCACGCCACGCATGTGCATGTGTATGTGTATGCATAACTAGAAAAAACTTGGTTAAATTATTTTGATACACATGTACGTACATCTAAATGAAACTGCAGTAAATAGACATTAATTTACCCTTTGCACGCGTCAGACAAATTATTACTTATAAATATTGTATTATTAGAATATTTCCAATGGGTAGGGTGGGGGTGTAAAACAGAAAATTAAGGTTGAAATCACTATTTGTTTTAAAATCAAATGAATAGTTAGAGATGAAATTTGAAGGCTATATTCATAATTGTTTATTCATTTCTTGAATAAAAGCCCACTAATTAGTCAATCTTATTCTGATATTCTTAATCTTTTACTGGAGCTAGATTCAGTTACCAATTCATGCAATTGCCTTTTCATTCCCCTAGCTAGTGCAGTATTCCAAATCAGACCTGAAGATTTTTCAACAGCTGTTTCATTCATAATATCACCTCTAGATTTAATTTCTATAGATTCCCTAATCAATCTCGTCACCCTATTACGACTACATATTGCTATGCGTTTGCATTCCTCCCAGTCGATAGTATGCCCAGTCTCCACTACATGACGAGCAAGATCTGATTTAGCAATATGTCCATACTTACACGCAGTTTTATGTTCACCTCTTCTTACTTTGATTGGACGCATGGTCTCACCAACATACTTGAGACTGCAATCATTGCATGGGATCTCATACACTCCTGAAGTGTCTAAGGGTTCAATCTTTTCTTTTTGGTTAGGGAGTATAGTGCCTAGTGTAAGGGGCTGTTTTAAAACGGTCCTTATATTGTATTTTAAAGCTATTGATTTCACTTTCCTACTTAATATAGAGTCCGGTAATACCATGATCTTCCGCTCTTCCTTCTCCTTATCTGCTTTTATGTATCTCAAACTAGGATTAAATTTCTTCACCATGTCCCTCATTGTTGTATCTATTAAATGAGGAGGGTAACCATTAGTCTTAAATATATCGCGTAGTCTGTCTAATTCTAACTTCCTATGCTTTATATCTGTTAACTTGAGACTTCTTAATGTTAATGACTTTAAGATCCCGACTTTCATACGAAACGGGTGATTAGACTTGAAATTAAGAAGGATTCCTGAATAATTATCCTTCCTATAAATATCTCTTCCCAATTTCAGACCATTTCTAATTAAATTGGCATCTAAAAATGGTAATTCACCTGACGATTCCCTTTCTAAGGTAAATTGTAGTTTGCTCATTCGATTAGCTAAATTTAAGAAATTTACCAATTCATTGTCACCATGGTTCCAGATGAGTAATATATCATCCAAGAAACGTAGGTACAATTTTGGTTTTAATGGAGTCTTATCCAACAGATTATTTTCCAAATAATGCATAAAGATATTGGCAATTGGGACCGATAAAGGTTGTCCCATTGGAACGCCTCTAATTTGTTTATAAAATTCCTTATGAAATTTAAAATAAGTGGAAGACATACAAATACACATCATCTCCATGACGTGTCCTAACGTCATTTTGCTTCCTTCTAATATTAATGGGTGATCAACTAGGAAACGTCTAAAACAATCCAGAGCCTCGGGTACCGATATATTTGTGTACGTAGATACTACATCTAAGCTTACTTATCTATCATTTTCGTCTAGTATACATTTATCAACAATTTAAAAGAAATGATATGAGTTAAGCAAGGTATGCTCTAAGAAATAGGAATATTTTCTTATTCTATGGCACAAAAACTTTGAAATTTTATATGTTGGGGAGTGTTGTACAGTGACTATAATTCTTAAAGGATTACCCAGCTCATGCACTTTAACTAAACCATAAACTCTGGGTGCAACCGTATCTCTTTGAATAAGAGTGTTACCATGCGTCGAATCCAATTCTTCATTAGCAATCATTTTATTGATTAATAATTTTACTTGCCCTTGTAACTTATCAGTAGGGTCTTTTGTTATTTTAGTGTATACTTCAGCATTACTTAACTGTTCTATCATTTTATTGTTATAATCAGATTGATTCATCAGAACTGTAGCTCCTCCTTTATCCGCCTTAAGACATATAACATTATTTGATACTAAATCCTTTCTGAGACGTTTAATTTAATAATTAGGCTTAACTTTATCCTCTTGGTGTGTTAAAACCATTGAGGCAACGTCTAATTCAAATTTCACCCTATCATTATCCGAAATAAGCTTTGCCGTTTTGACAGCCTCAGTAATTAATTCGTTTCTAACCGATATATCATTAGGAATAGCCATATTTAAACCACGGTTAAGTAGTTCAACTTGATCCTTCTTAAGATTTAATGTTGATAGATTTACTATTCTATTATTCCCGATTAAATTATCACTTTCTTGGGGTCTATAAATTCCCAAGTCAGCTAATTTTTTATCATGTCTAATTCTTACTTTTTATTTCTCTATTACGGGCTTTATCACTGAAATCCTCAATGCATTTAAAATCATCTGCGTGCAAAAGATCTTAGTTTAGTTTTTTCCTTAATAAGTATAATCTTACGTTTAACTAAATCACGAATCAAAGTTTTTATAATATTTATACAAAGGTCATGCTTAAGAGACATGCCATAAGCATTTAACTTAAAATTTAATTTAAAACGAAAACATTTAGGAATAACATCATGTTTTAAACAAATACTTAAAAAGGAAATATTTGACACTTGCCTCACGATTTGTTGTTTCAATAACGTATATTTGTTATACCATTTAACGGCATTGCTGCTATAATTCCATGTTAAATGTTTCTTGAAGGAATTGTTTACTTGCGCACCTGGATTAATTGAAATTACCTGATCTGCATTTTGACTAACGCAGCTTTCATTGTTCCAGTAAATTTCTTTTTTCATAATATTTCGATCTACATTACCGTAGATCTTCATCAGATGCATTTCACGAAACAAATGAAGCAAATGTGTTATTTCCTCTAGTCATAATATTTATATACCATAGACTGACCTTTCATTAGATATTCGCGTGTCACATGTGTGTGTGTGTGCATTTTATAACCGTTGTTTTCATCTAACTAATTTAGACCAGAGTGGCTGAATAATAATTTATCAATTGCATGCAATAACTATTCGTTTTTTCACACTCAATGTAAATGACGTAACTTAGATGGGGAGACCCATAATTCAGAAACACGGTTTGTGTATATGTCTGAAGCGTACGCCCATGTCTGTGTGTATGTATTCTCGTTTGTTTTTGATTGAGGAGTAATCAACTATTGCACGTGTACACTCATCCCAGTGAAATGACAGCGATTTAGCAACATCTGACTAATCACACAGAGGTGGCATACGCTTATCTAGTGATTAGTCAGATGTTGCTAAATCGCTGTCATTTCACTGGGATGAGTGTACACGTGTAATAGTTGATTACTCCTCAATCAAACAGCGAATACATACACACAGACATGGCGTACGCTGCAGACATATACACAGCCAATTTGACGACACTTTCCTAGCAATTTATGCTTAAGAGATCTACCAACAAGTTATAAATGGGGCAGTTTAAACTAATATTTCCACTTGACATATTGATTGTCAACTTATTGTGATGAGCTTTACATTGAAAAAGATATCCGTATCTGGATGTCGAAAATTTTGGAACAAAAACCAGGAAGACAGTGGATGCAAACAAATCGGATCGCAACCCGATAATCAGGTAAATATTATAATCCGTGTCGCGCAACATGTTTCTTTTAAAGTATTAATATTTGTTGCGCAATTAAATATTGTTCTTGCGGAGAACAAATATATATGCAATTATGTATTAGGTGTTGCGAACCTAGTAACAAATTAGTTCAGCTCTAACTCACTCTCTCTCTCTATATATATATATATATATTATATATATATATATATACTAGAGTCTGTAAAGGATACTAACACTAGGACTATTTTGTTAGTAACCGATACCAAAATTATGGTTCTGAAATGATACATGGTACTAACGCTATGTTTTCCAAGTCGGTACGTGGTACTAACATTATGGAAATCAGTACTCCGGTTTCGATAATAGCATAAACTGCACTGCGATTTACAATTTAAAAATGTCTGAGCACTTGCCCCTCCGGCTAAAACTTTATAATCTGGTCTAGTTTGACATCAGTTATCAATGGTTTTGTTGAATTATGTCAGAAAATCTTGTTTACTGATATTGGCCGAAGCCAAGGAATATATACTTGTTATTCTCAATTTCTGAAAAATGTATTCTTCCTCTAAATTTATGAATTATACAATCTTCTAGTTCAGCTAATATGATGTGTAGTAAGTTCACTTTTAAATCGCATTAGCATAGAATTTTTATGAAGTTTGCTACAATATTGCTCGAATACACTAATGAGAAGGAAATTCCTCCGTACCGTGGTCCCCGATTTTGTGATCAGATGTGCAAAATCAGTTTCTACTGATGAATCACTAATGCGCATGAGACGCATGTGAACACCAGATAACACATATCTGGTCCTATATATGGCATATATATATATATATATATATATATATATATATATATATATATATATATATATATACATGTACTTATATTTTTCAGAATAAGCGAAATAAATCTTAAAGCAGAAAATAAACATTCCTTTACTAGATCGGTTTAGTTATTATTTGGCACTTAACATCAATAAAAGTACGAAAACAGCAATATTGACTGCATCAACAGGAAATATTGAATCAAATAATGTCATTTTAGTTACGTTTAATTAATATATAAAAGTTTATCTCGATAAGACGAAACATAAGAATTTTGTGGAAAATAGGCCGACTTTTAAGGTAAAGCCTTTAGTTGACAATTTGTGATTTCTAAACTCTTAAAGTTTTCAGTAATTATGTACAAATTATAGAAGGATCTATTCACAAGAGGGATTAAATTGTCTCATTTTCAAACGTCAACATGAAATTAAAACCCTAAAAATTATACTTTCAAACGTAAATATGTAATGCAGTTGATTTTATTTGGTTACCAATATTCATTTTTTATTATATTCAACGACAATGATCGTTTTCAAATACGTAAAGTATTTCATCTTAGGTATTATTTTAAGCTGTGTTGGGAGGTACCTATATCTTGTCAAATAATTGAAAGCATCATCGGAATGAATCTGTTTTAAATAGGAAAACGATATACATCAACAGTTACACACAAATATATGGGTCGAAATAGTTCAAATGGTTTAAACATATCTTGGCGACGTTTGGCATGAGATTCTAAAACCATATGTTAATGCCAGTACCCGAAAATTTTCCTGTTTTCAAAGTTTTGGAAACGTATTTTTATAGCAAAACTTACAAAATAAGGAAGCATATTCCTATATCTCTAATAAATTAGCATAAAAGCCCTTTGATTTTGTATCGGTTATTTCACGGTATTAGGTTATGTTAAGCTATATCTGTACATTCTTTAATCATTTTATATTGCATACACAAGGTCGGTATTTTTTCAGATAAGTGCAAATTAAAATATCTTCTACCCGAAACGAAATTGTTTCTGTGCGATGTAAAACGTGTTTTAAAATTCATACTGGGGAATGAATATTTAACGTTTAAAATACACAATATCCTATAGCCGTTGCTGTTACATTGGATAACAATTCTAATCTCATACGTAAATTAGCAACGGAACTGTATATCGGGTATTTACAAAAGCAATGTCACACAATTGAACATTTACTGCTTCTTATGCGAAGAAGTTGAAACAATAATTTTATCCTCGTAACAGCAAAAGATATCGTCGATTAGGAATGGCCTTCGAAGAAATTCTGACTTTAAATTGAATGATATCTGATCAAATTTTACTGATTGATCTGATGATCTTAATGATTATCGTCATTATTATTCTAAAACAAAGATTTCAAGCAGGTACTAAAATGTATAAGCGTTTTCTTCACCATAAATCACCCGATCCGAACAAATGTGTTAAAAATTCATCTATAAATTAACTGACTTCGGTACTCGGGGTGAATCACAGTGATGGCGAAAGATTGCGCATTCATGGTAAAGATAATCGTGTAGTAGCGGAAGTCAAGTCTGAATCAATTTTCAGACAGCTATTTGATTTAGAAGTGAATAGTTAGGCCAGTCAACGATGGCTTAAAGTAAAGCTGGTTGACATTTGCTATCAATATAATAATTTATTACAGATAAAAAATCCTTTTTCAGCAAATTATACGTGGCAGCTAAATAGAAATTGGTTAAAGACCGTGATCTTGTTATTATTTCACTAGATAACGGATTTGATTTTGACATCTTTGATTTTGATGGGTAATTTTCAAAGTGAATTGCTTGATTTGGATTTTGCAATTTGAAATTAACACTATGAGTGATATAGTGCGTGTTGAAGAACTGACTAATAAATCTGATCAATTGCATTAGAATATCAGCTTTACAATAGTAAATGATGAGGACGATATTCTAGCTTTCATCAATGAATTACTCAAACCTATAAATGATGGCATATTGAGCTGATCAGTCTGCCAACAGAAAGCTTGAACAGCGCAATATTTATATGTCAATCGCTAATGCTCCTTGAAATGACTGAAAGTTTTAGTAAATACATAGTGATGTAGGGTATTGTGTTTTGCTTACCTGACTGCTTGAAGGCTATACAATTAAACAATAATGGATTGTGCGGATGATGGCAATAATTCTTTGAATCAATTTTGCGAGCTTGAAGTAAAGACCAATCCCATTGTATTTAACCATTCGTCGAACAACACAGAAAAACTACCGCCAGTCGCACGCGCTGACGCGTTTCAATCCTCCATGATCATCATCAGAGTACGACGGCAAACTGACTCGCAAACTTGATTTAAAGAACTGCTATCACCACCCGGACAATCAATTATTATTTAATTTTATTGGCAAAAACTGCAATCTGTTAATGTTCGTGACTGCATAGATATTGTGCAGCCGACATTTCCAGTCAAGTTCAATGTATGCGAGACTGATAGAGGTGAGAGCCGCGTATCTAATTTTGTTTGAATACTGTGTTGATTGATATGTCTATTAATTTCATCGTTAAAGGATACTCGACATATTTTGGTGATAAGTAGATATGTAATAATATGACAAGCCCGATGAGAATGTATGTTCAGCGAATAAAAGAAAGTGAATATTTATCTACAACATAAAGGTGAAAAGGTCATTAAAAGATAGATTTTGGTCGATGTTGATATTCAAATATGTTGAAGTTGACATAGTTTTGATTACATTCACAACCACGCGTCCTTTAAAAAATGTAAAAGACACAACCGCATTGAAATCTGCGTCCCACTTTACCTATACTTTGGATTATACGCGCAAGAGATATTATTTAGACAGCTTGGTCGCCAGTAAGCACGAAACGAACGTGCAAGAGATAATACTTTCGGTTTATGCTGTCTTTGGATTATCTTTCTTGTGACATGTGAATTGGATTGTTACTAGGTGCGCAACACCTAATACATAATTGCAGATGAAGAGGATAATTGAATTCACGCTTGTTCAATCCTATGCAATATAATATTGGTATTGCTTCTACATGTATAATTAAACATATTATTGTCATGAAAAAATGCGACAAAACGACAAAATAAATTTTAATTTAGCTTCAATCTAGGTGTGCAAGCAGAATTCCCTTTTTGAGACCTATGCCATGAATTGCCGTTATTCAGATCTGTGTAAAGACGACATTTTCATCCACAGGAATTACAATGCGAATTACTTCTTAAAATGTTTAGAATAATGTATATGTTCATGTTAACGGATTTTTCTATATAACTTTAATTTAAAACCTGTGCTCCATTTCTCCAGAAAATCAATTGGAACATTTGATCGAAATTTTTAATTCAAATTGACATTTTGTAACAAATGTTTAACAAATATAAAATTTCCTTTGTATTTAATCTTGCTACTATAAGTAGAAAGATATATTGCCTAATAATGTTTAACATCTCAATATAAATGTAATATAATGTGACATTCGTATACTGCAATATTTTATCGTCCTTATAAGACAAATTTTCAGGACTGTTGCGGACAGGGATTGAACCCGCGAAAATCTTATTCTGAGTCCTATTCCTTATTTCCGGTGCCTCAGAGCCTGCAGGAACCATGTACTTTTAGTGTCATGGAGACTATTTTCAATGCAAATTATAATTGAAATAGGATGATACTATACCACAATGGAGAATATAATGCAAATAAACTTCTATTAAATTAGGAATTTGAGCCAAAATACAATAGTAATTTATTAATTTCGCTGTCCAAATTTAACGCAGAAAGGAAGAAATATTAAATTGAAATGAACCAACATTTAAAAGTGTTCAGAAGATCATTTAGGGAAATTGTTCTATCTGTTTAGTTAATTTAGCAGATGACCCGCGAATTTATGTTAATAACATAAATGGATAATACGCCGTATCCTGCTAATGTATTCTATTCTCGTTTTTATGACAGCATTATAATATTGTCTTTGAATTATCTGCATCAAGTACGAATGGGGGATATAAGAAATGAACTTTGTGCTTTGCATCAAATTTAAGAACGCATAACATCGTGACATAATTTAAAAATATGAAAAATATAATTTGTTAATTCTGACTAAACCATGCTCATTAGTTCATTATAGTAACATTTTTGTAAAAACATGAATGAAAATACTATTTATTTCGAACCCTAGATCGAAAGCAATTGTAAGTTAGCTCCACGAAGTGTGGAAGACTGATTAAAAAACCTGAATTCGTATTTCATTTAAAAATACATGTTGTGCTCTACTTGGAGAATGCGAACTAATGTCCTTTGTAAAGAAAAGTTATTCACGGGAAGGTTTATAAAGTTTAGAATTCCATGCAATGCGAATGTTTCTTGGCAAAGGAATTGAGGTGTATAGTTAGAAACCAAATAACTATAAATTTTATGTCAGCTCACAGCTGTTATGGCTAATATAAAGGAGTTGCTGAATGTGTAAATAACTTGGTTGCTTTGACCAATAAAATTTACTAAGTTATATACTGTTTATACTGTTTACCACAATCGGAAATATATTATGAAAAATTCTGCCATATTTATTTTGTCACAAATAAAATAATTTACATCGTGAAATTCTTAACGCTGATACGCATTAGTATATTGGAGTAAATAGACGACCGAGGACAATCAGAAATCGTAGACAATAAAAGAGAGATTCATGAAGAGGCTTTCTGAATTAAACTTTGAATTCTTAACGGTTATTTGCAAAAAATTTTTGAGAAATAATACACCAAATAATTTTGCCTTTATATAGCAAGTGGGAAAAATAATTTTAGTATTTTATTTTGACGTTTTTGATGCAATTACCAGTTTACACACATTTGAGTTGAAATATTACGCGTCAATTGAAATTTTTTTTCCATGGTGGGTTTATGATGCTGTACACTGTTGTAAAATGGGGATAAATTTTATAAGAGATCTACCGAATAATGAACTTATCGTCCATGTTATATATAAGAGAGTGGTGTGTAATAACCATTTGGCATCCAAACAAACAGGTTTAAAATTTTAATTTAAATACTGTTTGTTGCGGAGAACAAATATATATATATATATGCAAGTATGTATTAGGTGTTGCGAACCTAGTGACAAATTAGTTCAGTTGTGAAAAGAAGGATGAACCAAAAACAGCATAAACGGAAAGTATAATCTCATGCACATTTGTTTCGTGCTTACTGGCGACTCACTAATAGGAGCCGGTATTACTACCTTTAACCGCTATATACTCGGGTGAGGAATGTGGGATAATAGGACGATACAATCTCCAAGACGAATATGAAAACCTGCAGTAGTGAAGCCAACATGATATAAAGTCTTCGACAATGCGACTTAAATGATAACTCACACTATATAATATATATACCGAGTCGGTAAAGGATACCAACATTATGGCTATTGTGTCAGTTTACGATACCAACATTGTAGTACCGAAAATGTACTTGCTACTAACATGGTGTATTTCAATGTATGCTAAAGTTCACCAAAATTGAGAATTACAACTATTTCTGAACACCTGTTACTCCAGTAAATCCATATACTCTGGCCTTGATCGATATCAGTTATCACATTTCGCGGTAAGCATGACACTATTCAATTCAGTACATAACAGTTAAATGCTGTTTGTTGCGAAGAGCTAATATATATGCAAGTATGTATTAGGTGTTGCCAACCTAGTAACAAATTAGTTCAGTTGTGACCAGAAGGATAAACCCAAAGACAGCACGAACGGAAAGTATAATCTCATGCACTGAACTAATTTCCATTCAGGCTGTCTTTGGTTTATCCTTCTGGTTACAACTGAACTAATTTGTTATTAGGTTTAAAAGTTTGTTGGTCCTCATTTAAATTATAATTTTTTATTTAAAAAAAACAAATAAAGGTCATAATTTGGAGACAAATGCAATTGTTCATGCCGAAAATGGACGGAAGGCTGGTTTACTCGAGCAATCCATTGATGACGTTCTATCCGCAGACGGTCCATTGACAACAACAACACCTGATGCAGGTGATGACGATGACGAATTGGATGAAGAACTTGACGAGGAAGATGACGATGAAGAAGAGGACGAGGAGAAAAACGATCGTATTGATGCAGAATTTACGGACAAATACAACAGCCCTTCGGATGAACAATTTGTTTTGTCCAATGGCTTTACCGAATCTGTTAATCATGAATTGACCAAGAAGACATCAGTTTGTTCAAAATTCAGTTCCATACCATTAAAGGCAGAATCGAACAAAAAGAATGCATTTGTTCATACAGCAACAACTCGAGACCAATTGACTTCTCACAATGATTTGAGATATGCGAGTGAAAACGGAACAATTCCCAGTCGAAATTATTCCTCTGAAGCAGATAGCGAAGCTCTGTTGCTGCACGCATTTTCATCACAGCCGAACAAATGTGAACCACTCATCTCGGAGACTAAGCCTGACAAAGATTCAGAAGCATTCCAAACCTTCTTGAACCAATCAGGTGCTGCCAAATATTTGCAGAACTGTCAGATGCACTTAGCAATGGCGCTGCAGCGAATGAATCAGAATTCTTCTTCATTGCAAAAACCGTTTTCACGGTTTTCAGATGATATCAACCTTTTGGGCGAAAGAAGTAATTTAAACAGCTTGCCTACAATTCCGCACACCTCAGAGACAACTAAAATTTTGCCTCGACCAGCTTCGACACTCAATAACAACAAGAACCTCGATGAAGGCGAGTTTGCAGCACAAAACTTTAACAGTTCAAAGGTGTGTTTGAATCTAAATGGAGGCGAGTCTACATTTTTAGATTGCGATGAACCGCACTATACGAGTTTCGACAGTGGAAGCAACGATGTCCAGACCCCACAAACGCAGCCTTCATCACCTGTTCACCTGCTGTCGAGACAAAGTATTTCGCCGGTTATCAAGCCGAATTTTAGTATGCAAGATAGTGATGC
Source organism: Eudiplozoon nipponicum (assembly GCA_029291075.1). Classification (NCBI taxonomy): domain Eukaryota; kingdom Metazoa; phylum Platyhelminthes; class Monogenea; order Mazocraeidea; family Diplozoidae; genus Eudiplozoon; species Eudiplozoon nipponicum. Next base: position 27,184 of record JAQBSW010008655.1, read on the forward strand.
TATTATGACAAATACAGCAGAATGCAGGAATACTTCGAGAAATTCCGCTGAAAGTTATCAATCATGGACAAATGGTTTCAAAAGCTCTCGGTCTTACAATGGTCTCGCCGAAAACTACATTAAACCACTGCTAAATAATAGAGATGTTCATAATGAAAACGACACCACTTTATCTCCTATTAATCATGAATTACGGGAGAATTCGCGAGTAAATCTGGACTCATTTCAAAGCTCAGCCGAACTTGCATTTTCAATGCTGGCTAAGTCTGGCTTTTTGAAGTTTATGCAGCACAAAACATCAGCAGGTGTAAGTGGACAAAATGAATCACAAAATCGTGGATTAGTGGCTGCAACACTAGCTGCAGCATTGGCCTCCAGCTTAATTCAACCGTCAAATCCAGCTGCCGCATGCTCTGTGAATTATTTACCAAATTCTCATTTCATGCCACCGAATTTTGCATCTCACTTCATAAATGGTAATCTACCTGTTCCACCATTTCTCGCCTCACTGCAAGCAATGAGCGAGGCTCGTTCAGCACCAATGGGTTCGCCGAATGCCTCTTTTGACAACTCAGATGGTGCCTCGCCTAGTGAAACTTCTTTAAATGATGAAACGAGCTGTTTGGCAAATGGCTCCAGATGGCATGAAACTATGCATTCGTCTACATTCTGCAATAGTTCAGACACGAAGGCCACTTTTTCCATATTTAAAGGCAAAAATACTGAACGACTTCCATTTTTTGATCAATTCACAAACGGCAACTTACGACCTCCTTTAGATTATTTCCCCACCGAATCATTGAAATCTAAATTTGATATTACTTATGAAAAAGGTAAACTCAATGAGGGGCACAATGTCCATCCTATAGATCAGACACTAAATGCGTTCAATTCCGAGATCCCCAAATTCAAACCAAATTGGAATAAATTTAAAAACGATTCAAGTGCAGATGATGAGGCTGAATACGATTCACCAAATTCTACTGGCCTAACATCAATGATTTCTCTTAATGAATGTTTGCTAGACAATGAGATGTCGGAAAAATATCGCCATAAGCATTCCGATTTCAATTTAGGTCATGAAAACTTGGCACATCCTAGTTCCGTCTCGTCCTCAACCTCTGTCGGTTCGTGTTCATCCAGATGTGGATCCGATTCAATCTATTCCGGTGATAATGAACAACCTCTAGATTTAACTTTATCGAATAGACTTAAGGTTCGACAAGAGGCTCGGAAAAATGAAGAAAGTAGCAAGGAATTGAGCAACAATGTCGGCTACAATGATCAGCACTGCAACTCCCTTTCTACAAAATACAACTACCCTGATACAGTAAAATACACCAAATCCCTAAATATCCACGAAAGTGATTTGATTGAGAAAAGCAATGGAGTGTATAGCAACGAGTTAGCCGACCAGATGAAGTTAAATTATTTTCAGTCCGGTCTACCTTTGGTGAAGAATATTGAATCCAATTCGAATCGTGTTGAAGGAGTTGCTGCCATTGAGGTAAATTCAGGTGTTATATTAGCAAAGAATGTAAGATTTGAATTTCAAACATGCTGTAAGTGAATAATTACATTGGTGCTATACATCTACCACAGTATTTGTGTAGTAATGTCATTTTGTGTAACTATGTGCATTCTTCTTGACGCAAACTTGAGGCCTAATATACTTCTCTGACTATCCTACTTGTGGGTTAATGAGTATACGAATTCCTTCAATAGCTGTCAGTCCAAAAGTTTTTTTAGTTAGTTTTAGCGGAGTGGACAACATTACGGTGTGTTTTTGCATGCTAACGTTCACCCTGCAGTCATTGATGAGTTTTTGGAAAATCTATTAAATGCATTGCTTAACTTATTACTAAACACTGTCTCATTTTAATGGAACTTCGTTTAATTATTGTGCGCATCAAGAGCAAAATCCTTTTGCTAGTAATTAAATAGGAAGCGGTTAAAAGATTTATTTTGCATGGTGGATGTTTATACATTTACATTTTACTTGTTGTGTCTTACACTGGCCGTCAATATGTCATAGTAACTGTTTGTTATTTGGATGAGGTAATGCCATACGGAGACCGGAAGTAGACTCGCGATAGTTTACTTCGAAATATATCTCCGAAATAAATCAAATAAATATGGGAAATTATCAGCCCTGGTTTGACCATGATGGAAGCAAGTAATTTTAAATCCGTTTCATCTTAATATTAACTATATTTGGCAAATTGAATTAACTGTTGTCTTAGCCCAGCAACGGTTAAATAGAAAAGACTAAATATTTACCCATATGGCTTCTGGCTCCACTGAAGTCAATTGTGAAGGTGACTACAATCTATTTTTACATGAATGTAGGTATAGGTCTGTTTGTAATTTAATCTCAATTAAAATTAGAAATTGTAGAACTTATTAGGCCTCGTTCAACACAAGCGTTCAAATGGAAGAAGGCATATATTTTCGCAACAGATTATAACTTTATCTATCGTCCAGGATTAATTTGTAAAATAAATTCTCCTGTATAAGCTACTGACACTGAAATAATTTATAGCATAAGATATAAGTAATATAATTTGACTATAGATCATATTATAAAGTAAAAATTGTTTTAAATCATTAAAATTAGTGTTTATGAACATCGGTCTACAGTGAAAATGCAGTGGTGCTTTCTGTTAAATAATTTAGGATAGTTCGGGACATTTGGAGTAAAATTTAGTCGCTTGAGTTGTTTTTGGAAAAATTTTTCTTAGGGAATTTTAACAAAGAAACCGTTGGAATAAAATTCTTATTTGACATATAACTAGATACTTAAGCGAAATAAATGAATTCAACTTTTTTTTAAATAGGAACGTTGGTTAAAACAAGGTCTATCTCAAAGACAGTGTGTCTATCATTATTGGGTAGCTAGTAATAATAAGCTCAAAGTAAGATTCAGATTCGACCAAATGATAAATTGCATAATTCTCAAACATTTTATACTACATCGTGAGAGAAATAATTAATTAATAATTAATAATTAATTTGCAATTTTGTACCCGAATAGGATATTTTCAGTAGAGGCTGAAAATATTATATTGTGTATTCCAGTTCATGAATTGCTGCAGTTTAATTTTTTTAAATTAGATGTATTTTAATGTTAACTCTCACCAAGTTATTAGGTTTCTAAATTGTTTAATACCTAGGTAGTGGCATCTTTGCTACAACTAAACTTAAGAACAAATTTTAAATGTTTTAGAAGTTGAATTTTTGTAAATGTTGTTTTTTAATTAGGATATCTTTTAAACGGAGGATAGGTCATATTGTCAATTAACTTAATATGGATACGTAATATGAATTTGTGACCTAAGGCTAAGGAAAACATATTTGTATTTTGTCTTTACAATGACTATTTAAAGGCAGATATTGTACAACAATTTACGAAATTGAACCCACTAGATTGCTAATAGCTGGAAAGAAGAAAATTCAAACTAAACACGTGGTCTCAAAAGAATTTTTGATACGCATCAATTACAACGAAACCGGTTATTCAAACCTTACAACTATGCTCGTAAATATTGTCATGGAAAGAATAAATAGTAAATCAGAAATGTGTTAGCTATGATATATTGTGAGTTGTCAAGTTATACTCCGTTTGTTGAAGTCAGAATGAGCTAATAACGGCTTTGAGGCTAAATTTGATGGGATGTAATGCGTAAAAATAATTGGAATTTTTCTATTATATGCTCTCATCTTGCCATTAGTGTCTGTTGTATTTGCTATTCGAATATATCTAATAAGATAATGGGACGTATATAAAAGCTCATATTCGTGGAGGATTTCCACTTAATCCTTTCAATTGTAAAATGATGAATTGCTTTCATGTCAGCAATTTACCCTTAGCTCATATGTTCTGCCAAATGTTTTGCATTCAATTTATTGAAGCTTTGCTATAATTCATAGCGGTAATAAATTATTGCCTATAGGGGCATATAGTTCGTCCTTGTGCTGTTTGTGTGGTAGACGTTTTATCGATTTCAGAAAAATAATTCACGAATAAAGTTATACTTTCAAATAGGATGTATTGTTGATTAATTAATATCTACTTTAAAATATGATGTGTAAGCTTAGCAAATTTATATTACCTAATCAATAACGATGCATTCATGTTGCTAAGCTAAACATGAGGTGATCTTGTCAAATGCCAAACTTTACCATGAGCTTAATTTTTACTCAACCTAAATACAACTCATATGATTTCTCTCTAAGAACTACAACCGGAGGGTCAGTTAATCTACACGTCTTCTTAACTGTGTTTTATTTGTGCCAAACGAAGTTTAATAACATTTGTACCGCAGCTTTTCGGCTAAGTTGTGTCTTAGGACCAAAATTGATTATTCCCTCTTTCGAAAGTTACTATCGTCACGAACAGGTATAGACTAATATAACAACAATCGATACGATTACATCTTTTTTATTACTAGTCGAACCTGTAGTAATTTTACAAGTGCAACTTGGAAAAATGCGAAAGGAATATTATCTTCGATACTAATAAATTCAGTATTTTGAGTATTAATAAACATACTTATTCGAAAATATAAACTATGTGTTCTACCGCTGGCATTCAGTCGTTTACAGTAGCCCTATGAATTTGGACAATGAGAATATTTTTAGGCTGTATCTTTATTAAAATTGTACTTATTTTTATTAAAATGAAGCTTGTACACTCCTATTGAGAAGAGCAATTAGTTCTAATGTCAACTTAAGACATTTAGCAACCAATTTTGTTCAAATGTGTTTAAATTGACTTGCATAAGTATGAAACAGATTTTGCGACAAATTACATAAAAATAAATAAATTTTCTACATTTCCATCAGGGGGTCGTTTGATTTATTGCGTTCAGGCAATCATTGCATCTGCTTTTAGCTCTGTCCTGGTATATTGTTAATGCATGAATTTGCTCTTGAAGGAGCAGATTGGATCCAATCATCTAAACGGAAATCCAACTCAACCATCTAGTATTTTATATTGCGCTAATATCTTACATGCTAAACAGTTAACATATTTATAAATATTTATTTGTAATAATTGAGGTACAAATAGCTCATTATAGCATGAAGTATATAATAAATATTAATGTTCTTTTATCTTGTTTACACGCGTTATTCTACAGAATGCAAAGTAGATTGTAAGTAATGTTTCATTCAGGTTTGTGGATTAAGAAATTTCCCTCTACGCAATTTATTATTTGCAACACTTTTAATCCTCACATATATAATCGACGAAAAATTGTTGCACATTTATTATTATAGTATATAACTTGAACGAAATAATGGATAATTAAAAGAAATCTTGCAATTTTCACTTCCGCATTTTTTAATGTGCCCATATTAATTACAGCGAAATCCCATGTACACAACTTAAGAATACAATTTTTTGTTGAATTAAGCATTCATAGAATGCAATGATAGATAAAGAGAATTAGGTTAATTTATTAAAATCAAGTTTGCGAGCTTTATATAAACACCAATTCCATTGTACTTAACCAGTTGCAAAACATTGCTAACCTGCAATCAGTCACATGTACGGACGCGTTACGACCCTCTATGATTATCATCAGTGTACAACGGCAAACAAACTAGTGAGGATAGACCCGCAATGAATACATATGGCAAGCAAATAAGATATGCGGCTTTCAACTCTAGAAGTCATGCATACATTGTACTTAGCTGGGAATGTCGACTGCACAATTCATATGCAGCGACGAACATTAACAGTTTGCAGCTTTTGCCTCACACAAATATATATATATATATATATA